>CM076576.1:72862324-73155317 GCA_034641835.2 Pinus albicaulis
CTGGGAACTCCGGGTTTTTTTTTTCCATGTCGCGGCGCATACAAACCCGCTTCCATTTCGCCACACGATGGACAGCCGCCGCAATTTGGATAAAATCGGGGTTTCCATTTCGTGGCACGGCGGAAAATTTCCCCAAGTCTGGGAAACCTGGGGTTCCCATGTCCTGCCGCGATGGAAACCGCAACCCCAGCACGGGGTACTTGGGGGTTCCATGCCGCAGCGTGACAGAAACCGCCGCCCAAGTATGGGGAACTTCGAGTTTCCATGTCACGGCGCGACAGAAACCGCCACCCGGGTCCCGCGGAGCTCGGGGGTTCCCATTTTTTGCGGCACGACGGATACCACCCAATTCCGGGAAACTCGGGGATTTCCACGTCCCGCCACGACAGAAACCGTGGCCTCGGTGCGGGGAGCTCGGGTTTCCATGTCGCGGCACGACGAAGAACCGCCCAAGCCTGCGGAACTTTGGGGCTTCTGTTTCGTGGCACGAGGGAAACCGCCTAGTTCTGGGAACCTTGCGGTTTCCATCTCCCGCCCCGACGAAAACCGCGCCCCTGGTCAAGGGAACTTGGGTTTCCATGTCGCGGCACGACCGTAATCGCCCAAGTTTACGGAACTCGTGGTTTCCGTCGCGCGGCACGGCGAAGAACCGCCCAAGCCTGGCGAACTTGGGGCTCCCATTTCGCGGCGCGACGGAAACCGCTCCCCTGGTCCATCTCCGGAACTTGGGGTTTCCACGCCTCGTCGCGGCGGAAGCCGTCCAAATGCGGGGAAGGTTGGGTTTTGTAAGGCCCCAAGACTTCATGAGGCGCGTTCGTGGTAACGGGCGCGCCCATCGGGCGTTCGGGCGCCGTGCGACGTTACGGGCGAGCCGCCGCACAGTAACCGCACGGGCGCGGGTGTGTGGCGGCGAGCGGCACGGGCGCGTCGCACATAGCCGGCGGTGGCATTGGAAAAAGTGACGTTACAGGCGAAACGTCACAGCATAGCCGGAGTCATAGAACCGACGCACGAGTTGAGCGGCCGACGCTACACAAGTGGGCGGACAGCTGAACGATGGGGGTCGTCTCGGGTTGACCGAGTGACCCACGACATGCACATGATACGCATATTAATACGGCGTGTGGATGACGGAGAAGTCATCCAACCAACGATCAAGCAAGCATCTAAGTGCGAGCACATTGGAGCACCACGAGCTAAGCCAACAACTCGTTGGTGAAGGAAACACGGCGGCAGTGAACGCAGGGCGAGCGCGGGTCGAGCCAGGTTGTTGACGTGCAGGGCGTGCGGAATTCCTCTGCAGGGCATCCGCACCGCAGGATGGGTCGAGTTGGGCAGCGCGCGGGTCAAGTCGTGCGACATACGTGCAGGGCGTGCGGAACTTCTCCGCAGGGCGTCCGCAGTGCAAGTTCGGGTTGGGCAGGGCGTTCCCACGATCCGAGCTTCAGTTCAGAGGTCGTTCTGAAGGCATCGTGAGTCGGAATTGAGTGCCGAAAGTTGAAGCAGGTGCGTTTTGATGGGACGGAGCTAACCACATGGATGGGGGAGCGGATTGGACAGACGGAGAGCTCGCGGGGAGGTCTGAAACCATTTGATCTTGACCGTGTCTGGCAACCTTGGGCACATGGGATGATGAGGTGAATTCTAGTGCTGTAAACGATTGTTGTGGGCTAGTTAATGATTGTCAAGCATTGTAAGCTTGGACAAAAAGTGACTTGCCTTGCCAAAGAGCAAAGGGGGTCTTTTGCTGGATTGGAACTTATACTCTATTTCATATTTATGAAACATATTATCGGGCAGACCCATTATTAACTGGGAGTTGCCCCTCCCTTGTATGTATGGGCGTACACTGTGGATGTGATGATGATGTTCATGTTTTCCGCACATTGAAAGAACATTTGATTAACTAATTTAACAAGTGTTGCTAAAGGCGTAGTCTACATACTTGAGTATTATGAAAAGGAGAAGTACGGTAGTGCCGCACCCCGTCTATAGCACGGTTGAAAGTTCACCGAAGGTCTAGGGGCGTGACAGGTTTCCTCGCCCCGCCGTGATGACAGTCGCCCAACTGTGTGAAATGTAAGGTTTCCATGTCCCTGCTCAATGGACACCGTCCAATTATATGCCCACCGCGACGGAAACCGCCCCTGTAAGACCCACGAGCCGAGGACGACGACAGAAGGCGTTGGAAGCATTCGGTGGACATGCGACGAACGACGAAAACCACGACGGAAGGTTAGACGGGCGCGCCGACGGGCGAAAACATCGTTCGGCTACTATGCAACGTTATCATGGTGACCGTGCGACGTTTAGGAGCAACGTGCATAAACGCGTCCAAAAATGGCCGTGTGTTGGCTTGGAGGTTTTATAGGCCGGCCGTGGTGGCAAGCCGACGTTAAGGAGGAAATGCCACGTCGTAACCAAGGCTTTATGGGCGTTTACTGGGTCGGCCTCATATGGGTCAAGCCCCACCCATGGAAGCAATGTGTGGGCAAAGGCACATACGAAAGGAGGACGTGCGATGGATGATAAAGGAAAGAAAGAAGGACATCAACATCTTGCTGATTCCACCATTGGCAAGCTAATGCTCGAGCCAGAGCGAAGGTCGAGGGTGGAGGGCGAAGCCGCAGCGGGGAAACGGAGTTTGGGTTGAGTCGGGTAAAAACTCATTCGGCGTTCACCCACAGGTCGAGTCGGGTTCCTTCCGCAGGGCGCGTGCGGTGCAGTGTGTAGTGCATGGTCGAGTCGGGTTCCTTCCGCAGGACGCGTGGAGAACAGTGTTCGGGGCGGGCGCGTTCAGGTCGAGTCGGGTCCGTGTGGCGCGCCCGCGTTCCGGACGCGTGGATCAGTGTTTGAAGGCGCGGAGTTCGTTCAGCAGGGTCGGGTCGGGTCGAACGCGTTCAGGAAACGCGTGCAGACCGTGACCCCGGTGACCCGCGTGCGGAAATGCGTTCAGGGTGCCGAGGGCGTCTGTGACCCGAGTGACCCACTCGAACCAGAATTCGCGCAGACTTCAGAAACATGTTCTGAAAGGGAATTTTGGGGTTCCTTTGGATTTTGTGCACTGTTGGGAAGCTGTTAAGGCTAGACCCAGGTACAAGCACATTTGGCAAGAAGCATAAATGGTTTATGGAGGCTTGGCTGTATAGTTATTGCGGATTGTACATATTTATTGAAGCATAATACTGGGCAGACTTATTAACGGGATTTGCCCCTCCCTTGAATGTATGGGCGTTCATGTGGTTTGATATTGATGTTTATTGTTGTTTTATTTCCGCACAGGAGCACTTTGGAAGATTAATTAAACAAGTGTTGAGTTAGGCGTAGTCTACTTATTGAGTATTTGAAAAGAGAAAAATAAGGTAGTGCGGCACCCGTCTATAGAGCGGTTGGGAGACTACCACAGGTATAAGGGCGTGACAGTTGGTATCAGAGCTACATTTTTGTGGCTTTATTATTATTATTATTATTATTATTGAGCAGGGATACCGTTGCAGCGTTGCAGGTGGTATTGAAGCTTGATGGATGAGTTTGTTTCATTGGAAATGAACTTCAAAGAAATTAAAGAGAAGTCGAAGGAAGTGGAAAAGGAGTTTGATGAAGCGAGTCGGACCATTGATACATTGTGCAAGAGGAGGACATCTGGCATGAGAAAAGATGAAATGTTTCGACTTATGAAGAAAGTGAGAATTCTCCGAGCAGAAATGGACAAGGTGGAAGAAGAGCGAAGGAAGTTAATTGATAAGCTTCTCAAGCTTAGAGACCTTGGAAAGATGAAGCATGGTGGCATGAAGCCCACTGTGGGCGAACCGAAGGATGTTGTAGATGTGATTGAAGTCAAGGAAGAAGCTGATGAACAAGTTGGACCAGGACCAAGCACATTACAAGCATTGATGGTGGACGATTCTCACAAGGATGTGGCAGATGTGGTAGAAGTCGAGGACGAACTTGATGAACAGGTTGGACCAGGGCCAAGCACATCGCAAGCATCGGTGATGGATGATTCTGGGGAGGATGTTGAGGATGCGGATATGATCGAGGAAGAACTCGTGGAACAAGTTTAACCTGGACCAAGCACATTGCAGGAATTGGGGGATGAACCACATGAAAATTTTGCAGAAGTGATAATGATCGAGGAGGAAATTTATGAGCAGGCGGTACTAGGATCGGAAGCATTGCAGACATTGATGAGGACGGGGGACACTCGCTTAGAGATTCTTCATGAAGACATGGCTCGTGTTTCAATTGAGCATATGGGAGATGGACCGTATGCAGGGATGGGAAAGAAGATGACTTCTTTTCCAATACCATGGAGGACCTTTCCTCGGATGACTATGATGGAACCTTGTACATTGGAGAAGCAAGGGGAGCATTTCTTGTTGTAGGCCTTGACAGGGAAATTTGTGACCTCGCTCTAGTAGGTTCAAATTCCCATGACAAGGGTGGAACTTGATGAGAAAAGATGTCGCGGCACGGTGTAAAACCAGCCTAGGCCTCCATCAATAGACTCCATCACTGCATCAATAGAATCTGCAAATATATTGTCATCCAATGCTTCCCCCCAAGTGTGAAAAACCAAAGTGTTTTCATCAATCAAAGGTGGAAAGTGTGCATGGAAACCTGCTAGCTGTCCCATGGCCTCCACAAAGTAGGATTGATGATCGTCATGTTGAATTAGTGCCTCCCTCACCCATGCTATCATCCAAATGAAGTGATTCACCCTCCAACATGGTAACTCATGGAAAGTCTCCTCCACCTTGTGCTCTTGAAATGTAGGTGGGTTGAATGAATGAACATGATAGGCAAGAGGGCCTATCCCACGCTGTCTTCCTCTCCACTCATGATAAGTGTAGAGGGCATGCTGATCTTGGGCTGCAACATGATTGCCCTCTAATGGAAAAAAGAAGATTAAGCCTCCAAGGACTCTCCCTCCAATGTCATGAGACATGTCAACCCAAACCATTCCATCCAAGTTGAATGGCACATCATCACCATTTGGCCTCCAAATCAGAAAATGGCTGAATGTTAAGTGCAATTTTGGATGGTACCAAAGGTTCTCCAAGTGGATATTATGCAGTCCCCCCAAATATTGCTTGAGAATGTCATATGGCAAGTGGTCCTGCAACAAGTTACAAGCTGTATATGTTTGTTCTTCCAACATGGGGAAGTAAGCATCAATGTCTATTAGCTGTACATAAATAAAATAATAATACACGTGCCCAAAGTCATGTATATATGGGCTACTTTCATCATCATAAGTATTGGCCCTAAAGTGACCATGAGACCCAAAAATACTCTTGCTCTCTTGAGGAGAAGTGCACTATTCAAACATGGTGGGAAAGTAAAAATACTCAATGGAGTAATCAATAAGTATAGAAATGTATTTCCTACCATACATAGTGGGTAGGCTAAAATTGAGGTCCATGTATGAGCTCCCCCATGAGGATTCTCTCACAAAATTTTGCAAGAAGGGATACATATACTTTTTGGAACACTCCATCAATAAGAACACACTCCCTTGTGACAGTGTTATAGGCCTTAAGGATAAGGCTCCATGACTTCTCCATTTGACATTCCACATGCCAAAGCCATCCACCATCATGTTTCTATGTGAGAAGATCATCTTCCGACATGGAAGTCTCTCATGATCCTTCAATACTGAAGGGTAGCCTCCTTGCAGCATGAATGTGCCTTTCTTCTCTTCAGAAATATGATGACAAGTGTTGAGTAACCAACTCCAAAAAGAGAAGAAAAGAGATATCAACGCCTTAGAAATGAGCCACTTCGAGGGGGCAACCTCCAATACATTACATAAATGAAAAATTCTTGGATGATACAAATGAACAAAACCTCCTTCTATATATAGGAGTCCATGGGGCCACATTATAATCCTAGTGGGGCCATAATGTAATCCTAGTCGACCTAACAATAATAATGTGAGGGCACAATAATAACAATATGGGGGTTAAAGGGGTACAATAATAACAATAAGGGGGCTACACTAACATAATAAGGGGCTACACTATTAATATAGGGAATTAACATGCCCCTCTCCTTCAAACAAGTGTTGTCCTCAACGCTTGATTATTTCTTGATGCTTCTGTATAAAATTCTCATCCTCCCATGTGAAATATTCTACAGGAAAGTTCTTCCACTTGCTGAGATACTCTGAAATTGATCGTACTTGTCGAGTTCTTGTTTCTATGATTGCTTCATAACTTCTTTCGATGTGATGTTGATCTTCCTGTTGTTTCATTAGATTCTGCACCAAAGTTGGGTTATCCTTTGAGAGTTGGAGAACTTGTTGTTGATGCTCGATGTGATCTTCCACTAATTTATCATCCATATTTGCTATTATTTGATCCTTCAAACCACCCAACTTAGCCTCCATTTCCGCTTTTAAACCATCTATTTCATCTTCAATTTCTCTTCGTAAGATCAAAACTTGTTGCACTTGGTACCGTAATTTTGATATCTCATACTGCAACTCTTCCTCTTCATGCGTCATAGTATAGCCTTTTGAGGGATTAATGGGTATGGAATTATTTTTTGGAGGCATTATAGAACCCATTACTGAAATTTTTTTTTCAATATGCCCTTGGAATCAATTCAACTTGATTCTTCAAACAAGATTTATGCAATTCGGAAAAAAAACAATACACACCTTTTTCTTTCTTTTGAGGAGCTCGATATTAAAATTGGATTATCTATGTGATTGCAGCCCTTGAATATTTGAAATTCAGAACTGAATTATCCCTCTAAATTCTCTTTTGAATGCCACAGGTCTGACCTGATTTGGATTCTCCAAAACAAAGTTGTGTCCAATCTCCCACAATGACCTAATTATGGACTGGTTCAGTAGAGCAAACTTGTACGACTTGCCACGTATCACTTCTTCGTCCTTTGTCTCTAAAATTGATATCCAATAAACTACAGTTCGTGTAATTGTGACCACTTTTTACGGAACTCAAATCCGATGCCGAGAGAGAGAGTTATTGAACTTTTACCACGATCACCTCTTTGAGATGAAATTCAGGAGCCTGAAAAAGCACTGCCTTCCACAGATCATATCTCCAAAAATATTGCGAACCAAGCTCTGAAATGTTTTGATGAATTTCCTCAGGATTTCAACTTCGCACCATATGAATTTCAGATTATTAACCTTTGTAGAAAAACATTTATAGCGCAAATTCCAAGATGACCTTTTTAGGATCCTGAAAAAAGACCTAACTTCCACAGATGTTATCTCCCAAAATATTGTGAACCAAGCTCTGAAATTTTTAGAAAATCTTCCTCAAGATTTTGGCTTCGCACCCTACAAATTTTAGCTTTTGAAACTTTGTAGAAAAAACGTTATAGCGAAAATGCCACGATGACCTGTTTGGAGTAGCAAAACCCTAGAATCCAAGCCTCTGATACCAAATGTTGTGTAACCAACTCCAAAAATAGAAGAAATGAGATATCACCGCCTTAGAAATAAGCCACTTCGAGGGGGCAACCTCCAATACATTACATGAATGATCAATTCTTAGATGATACAATTCACAAAACCTCCTTTCTATATATAGGAGTGCATGGGGCCATAATGTAATCCTAGTGGGCCACAATGTAATCCTAGCCGACCTAACAATAATAATTTAAGGGCACAGTAATAACAGAATGGGGGTTACAAGGGTACAATAATAAAAATAAGGGGTTTACACTAACAATAATAAGGGACTATACTAGTGATATAGGGACCTAACATGCCCCTCTCCTTCAAACAAGTGTTGTCCTCAATGCTTGATTATTTCTTGATGCTTCTGTATAAAATTCTCATCCTCCCATGTGGAATCTTTTACAAGAAAGTTCTTCCACTTGCTAAGATACTCTGAAATTGATCGTACTTGTCAAGTCCTTGTTTTTGTGACTGCTTCATAACTTCTTTCGATGTCATGTTGATCTTCTTGTTGTTTCATTAAATTCTGCACCAAAGTTGGGTTATCCTTTGAGAGTTGGAGAACTTGTTGTTGATGCTCGATGTGATCTTCCACTAATTTATCATCCATATTTGCTATTATTTTATCCTTCAAACCATCCAACTTAGCCTCCATTTCTACTTTTAAACCATCTATTTCATCTTCAATTGCTCTTCGTAAGATCGAAACTTGTTGCACTTGGTACCGTAATTTTGATATCTCATACTGCAACTCTTCCTCTTCATGCGTCATAGTATATCCTTTTACTTGCTTTGAGGAGCTCGATATTGAAATTGAATTATCTCTATAATTGAAAATCCTAAATATCTGAAATTCAGCCCTGTATTATCCCTCTAAAGCTTCTTTCAAATGCCACAGGTCTGATCTAATTTGGATTCTCCAAGACCAAGTTGTGTCCAATCTCCCACAATGACCTAATTATGGACTGGTTCAGTAGAGCGAACTTGTAGGACTTGCCACGTGTCACTGTTTCGTCCTTTGTATCTGAAATTGATAGCCAAGAAACTACAGTCCGTGTACTTGTGACCACTTTCGGCCTCCAATAGAATGCCAGGGAGTTGTTGAACTTTCCCATCCTTCTCTGGAGATGCAATTAGGAGGTGCACCTAAGCCTTTGCTCCACAAGTATATCTCAAAATATTGTGAAAAAGCTCCTGAATTGTTTGACAGAATTTCTCAGATTCATTTGCCATATACTGATTCAGACTGATATATGAAAACATCATTTATGTGCATTCCACGATGTCTGTTCAGCTTGAAAAAGACCGCTTCACAGATGGTATCTCCAAACTATACAGCAGGACAAGCTAAATTTTTAGAAAATCTTCCCTGGGATTTTCTTTGCACCTAATTCAACTTACAAACTTAAGTGAAAAGGATTGTATGAAAAATGCCACGATGACTTGTTTGGAGCAGCGAAACCTAAGAATCCAAACCTCGTGCAAATGTTGTGTAACCAGCTCCAAAAAGAGAATAAAGAGATATAAACGCCTTAGAAATGAGCCACTTCGAGGGGGCAACCTCCAATACATTACATAAATGAACAATTCTTGGATGATACAAATGAACAAAACCTCCTTCTATATATAGGAGTCCATGGGGCCACAACATAATCCTAGTGGGGCCATAATGTAATCCTAGCCGACCTAACAATAATAATGTGAGGGCACAATAATAACAATATGGGGGTTACAGGGGTACAATAATAACAATAAGGGGGCTACACTAACATAATAAGGGGCTACACTATTAATATAGGGACTTAACATCTTCCGACATGGAAGTCTCTCATGATCCTCCAATACTGAAGAGTAGCCTCCTTGCAGCATGAATGTGCCTTTCTTCTCTTCAGAAATATGATGACAAGTATGGGAAGAATTTTTCCCATACTCCCCCAAGTGCAACCATAGCAACAACAAATTTTGTTGCTGCCTCATCTCTCCCTCATACAAGTCATAGAGTAAGATCATGAAGGTCAACTTTTATGATGTCCCATACCAAAAAGTCTTCTGCTGCTCTATCATATGGGTGTGATGCCATCCAATTGGTTCTCCTCTCCATATAAAGCTTCCCTTGAACAAACACACATCAGCAATACATGGAAGCAAGATACAACAAAAACAAGTTGCCAAATGACAACAAGAGAGTGTGTAATGTTCTTTTTTTCAGGAATGTCAGCAATCAGCAATCTATTCCAGAGATTGACTGAAGGGGAATTTACCAGATGTGTCACCTTCTCAAGGAAGTGTGAGATTTGGAGGCTATCTAGCCCTTTTCAGACTCTGTCTATAGAGCTTCCTGAAGAATCCCACTCAAAAGTGAGTTACAGCAATATGCAAACATATACATGAAGAGACAACGTTATTTTATGAGCTGTAAGAAAAGAAGATGTAGATAGCCAATGAATAATGTTATAGCAGTAGAAATATTACAATGTATTGAGGAAACAACCTCTCAAGAAAGGCAATGCAAGCCTCAATAATACATGTACATGAACATGAAAGAACACTTCTATTTCTGCATAAACCCAGACTATGAGGACGTAGTCTATGATAGAATACTGCTGCAAAATGATGTCAATACATGAATATGACAATATATGGCTCAAATACAATATGGGAGCAAATATATAACCCTTAGAAACAATAATACATCAATCCTCTAAAGGATTGGCTGAAATATACAAAATGGCAAAAATGGCGGAGTTGATGGGCAGCAGCTGTAACTCAAATCTGGAACTAAGTATAGAAGGCTGAATATGATGAAAATTTTGAAGTAGACCTCCTCCAATGGATCTCCTAAGTGGAAGGTTGATCCTTACACTTGAGATCTCACCCTCCAATCAATCTTCAAACCCTCACTGCAGATACTCCATGAAAATAATGCAGTCACTAAGAGGGACTGCACAGTGAGTGGTATAGAACACTATGGCCAAGTGCCAAGATCTGGAAATGAGCTCCAATGCTTCCAAACTTATCTCCCAAAGAAAGGAAAGACTCTTTCTCTAAAAAAAAAAAAGCAATGGAAGTGGTGTTGTGAAGTCTCCACTGCAACACCCTACAACACAGTATTATGTTGCTGCAGCAATAACGTTGTCCTAGAGGAGGATGCTTTTGCCTTGAGTCAAAATATGTGGAAAATGAAGAGCCAACCTTCAAGAGGCCTCTCAAGAAGGTGAGGAAATCCTAAACAGGAGTTTCCTGGAAATTCTTGCTAAACAACAAACAATGCACAATGTCTTAATAGACATGAAATCTAATGGCCGAAGTGTCCTCAGACACGTTATTTTATTAATCAGGAAAACAACTACATTTGGAATTATGAAAGAGTTTACACCCAAACAACAAAAACACTCTTGCAATGAGCTATTTATAAGCTCAATGTCCTAACTTCCACTAATTATGGATCACTTATTAAATAACATGTGTCCACTTACATTAAATGACCTTCTAACTATTCTACTAACTTTATTCCTAACTTAGAGCCTAGGAAAAAACTCTATTCTAGAGTCTTATTTTTAATAAAAAAATTCTATTTCTAAGTATCTCAAATATTTATTAAATATTCTAGAATAATAATTATTAATTTAATATCTTAAATTAATAATTATTTTATTCAAAATTTATAACCTATGATAATATTTATTTTTGGATCATCTAAAATTCCCCCCTATGATCCAAAGATACATTACAACAAATACCAAGTTCATTCCTAAAATTAGTAAATTTTATTCTTCCAAGAGGTTTCGTGAAAATTTCGGAGGTCTGATCTACTGAAGGACAATACACTGGCTTGATGACGTCCTTTGCAATGAGAGATCTGATATGATGATACTTGGTGTCCACATGCTTTGTCTTTGAATGGAAAACTAGATTCTTGGCAAGCTTTATTGCTGACTGATTGTTAATTAATAACGAAGTAGATTTTGCTGGAGGAATTCCCAAGTCCTGTAAAACTCGACATAACCAAACAATCTCACATGTTTCTTCCCATGCTGAAATGTACTCTGCTTTGCTGAAGAAGTGGCCACTGTAGCTTGCTTCTTGCAACTCCAAGAAACTGCAGTTGACCCCATGTTCATTAAGTAACCTGAGGTTGATGCCCTGTCATCAATACTACCAGCAAAATCAGCATCTAAAAGTCCACCAAGTACAAAAATTTTAGTCTTTTTGTAAAGAATACCAAAACATTTTGTTCCTTGGATATATCGAAGAACTCTTTTCGCTACATTCCAGTGGCTATCTAGTGGTTCTTGCATAAAAATTGAAATAATACTGATTGCATAAGATAGATCAGGATGAGTGGTTGTTAAATAAATCAAGCTGCCAATAAACTGTCTGTAAGTAGTGTTGTCCACCTTTTCCTCCCCTTCAGGTTTTGAAAGTTTCAAGTTTTGTTCCATAGGGGTAAGGACAAGCTTGCAATACTGCATTCCAAATCGCTAAAGAATTTCTGCTGCATATTTACTCTAAGAAATGAAGATCTGATGTTGACGTTGGAATACTTCAACTCCAAGATAGCAGTGAAGTAGTCCCAAATCTGTCATCTTAATACTTGCATATAAATCCTTTTTCACCAATTCAATGTGATCATCATTGTTTCCTGTGATGATCAAGTCATCGACATACATAATCAAAATCACTAGATTTTTACCTTGTTGGCATACATACAAGGTATCATTAGATTCACTGCAATGAAAACCAAGTTTGGGAAGGTATTCATCCATTTTGGCATACCAAGCTCGAGGAGCTTGTTTTAACCCATATAAATACTTTATCAGTTTGCAGACTTTATGCTCTTGTCCCTCAATTTCAAAACCTAGTGGTTGAGTCATGTAGACTTCTTCCTGTAAATCACCGTTGAGAAAATCACTTTTAACATCCATTTGATGAACTTTCCATCCTTGTTGAGCTGCTAAGGGAAGTGTGAGGCGGATGGTGTTCCATTTAGCTGTAGGAGAAAATGTTTCCTCATAATATATCCCTTCCTGTTGTGCAAAACCTTTAGCAACAAGTTGTGCATTATACTTCTCAATATCACCATTTTTCTTGTACTTAATTCGATAAACCCATTTGCATAGAATAGGTTTAACATGCTAAGGAAAATCAACAAGTTGCCAAGTGTTTTTTGTCTTGAACTACCTGATATTCATCAACCATTACTTGCTGCCATGCTTTATGTTTTATTGCATCTTGATAAGAAGGTTCAGTAAAATAATTTTCTATCAAAGAAAAATTGCCTTATTTTTGTTTCGATCCCCTTGTTCCTATTTTATTTTTTTCAATAGGCCTTACATCTTTCAAGAGTTGAACCGCCCATTTTGGTAATTGATGTTCACTGGATTGGACTTGAGCAACCGCAGGTACTGGGGGTGGAGAGGCATTTCCAGAAGAACTTCTACTGCTAGGAGAGTTGGATGAACTGCTAGAAGACCTAGATGGCATTGTTGAAGAAGACGGACTGGATGAATCATCGTCAGATGAAGGAAATTCAAGTTCATACCAACTTGGTGAATTTGGTTGACTTTGTAAATTTCCATGTCTTTTATCAGTTTTTGTTTCTAACTTTTTAAAAAATAATTAACTCAGAAACAGAGTACAGAAAACACACATAAAAATCATACACAAAATATTGGCGGAAAGGACTGAAGCCTCATGGCTTCCTCACCTATTCTCTCTGTTGGAATTATTTCCTCTGTGTTGACTGTGACAATGACCTTACGCTACTTGATTTTGATTGAAATTTCCTCTTCTTTTGTTTCTGGAATTGTCAGCTGAGGAGTAGCTTGAACTGGCTTCGATGAGGAAGACATCTTCCCCAATCTGCTTCTTCTTCCCAAATTTTTTATCATACTGTGCTAACATGTCACTCATTTCATCAAATTTGATCTTCTCTAACTTTCCAGTCACTTGCAAAGTTTCCAAAAAATGAGTATATGATGATGGAAATCCAGCAATTAAAATTGTAGTTAAGAAGCTTTCATCAACAACTTGAAAACCAGCATTGATGATTTCTTGCTTGATGTTTTTAAGTCGTGAAATGTACTCTAGGACATCACCACCTTCAGTTAATTTCTGTTGAAGAAATTTTAATTTAATATCAACCTTCTTTGATTCAGGTTGTGTATCAAAGAGATCTTTGAATGTATGTAAAGCAGCCCATGCATCTGAAGAATTCTCAATGTGTATGTACATTTCATTAGTAACTGAAGCTTTTATAAGAGCTAATGCCTTGGCATCTTTTATTTCCCATTTTGTAAGTGAATTCGGATCTGTTGTTTTATTTGGCTTAATGTTTCCATCACAAATTCCATGCCACAATTCATTAAAAATAAGAGTGCTTTCAATTAGACATCGCCATGTCTTATAGGATTTCACTCCTTCTAGCTTATCACTTTCAGAGAATAGATTAATTAACTTCTACATTGGAGTGTTGAAGCAGTGCACCAAAATAATCAAGCACACAAAATTGAGCAACTCATCACACACCACACAAAAACGACACACGCCATGCAAAAAACGAGCTATCGGGGCTTGGCCTTGACCCTCATATAGTCATTGAAACAGGAGAAAAATGACTGAGCTTTCCACTTGGCTCTAGTCAATTTCTCAAATATTTACAAGGTAACTTTCAAAATTTGACTTTTACAATGATGCTCTTGCACAATTTGGTAAAAAATAGTTACCCCCCCTCAAAGTAAAATTACTTTGAGTTACAAAAATTCTCCCTTATAACTCCAATTACAAAATATTACAATGCTCTCAAGTAAAAAAAATTTACTTATTCCTCCAAATACAATGTTCTACTTTATTAATAATCCCAATTACAATTTTAATTAAAAAAAATATATAACTCCAATGGTGGAAGTGTTGAAGTTCTGCTCTTTTATAACTGCCATCAATTTTTCGAATCTTGCGTGGATCCGGAAGGTTGGACCAGCATCAACAAAGAGGTATTTAAAAACGCAATTGTTGTGGTCAACATTGAGGTATTCAAAAACGCAATTGTTGTGTACGTATTGTATTCACTGGGAATTAATGAAAATTCAAACTTTTGTACAGGTGCAACAAATTCTACATAACTTTCACTTGCTATGTAGAACCATCGGTTTTTATACTGTGGAAATCTGTCGAACCAGTTTACAAGGAAGGCATATGACTGCTCAGCTACAAGCTTATTGTCAGTCTCGTCATAGTTGGCAGTTCTGTTAGAGGACAAGAATCCTACGCCTGCAGGAGTCTCCAAAAAACAATACGTTTGCCACTTGGTTCCAAGCGTGGGGATTGTAGTAGAGCATTTACCATCTGGGTTTACACGAAATAGAATAGATTATTTCAAGATTTAAAACACTGCAATCGAATTTTAGAATAAGCTGAAATGAAGACGTGCTGAGCAGATCAATAATGAGCAGACCACAGGTTTGAAATTTCGCAAACTGACTGTATCGGTGCTTGTGGATCCTTTGGAATGGCAGGTTTCAGAGAAAACAACTGATAATATCTCGGCCTACAGAGTATTTGTAGGATACATTTTTGAAATATTTTGGTGGAGTGTATTTCGACTTCCAATTATCTGATCTTCAGTAGCCTATCATACTGATATTGAAACTAATTTCAGTATGTACTCATTCTTAAAGACTGGTATTGAGATTCATCTTCTTGTGTTTGTGAATTTGAAACTTCCTATCGCTTGCAGGAAATAATCTAAAATTGACTATTGAATGCCTATAGGTAGGGAAGACTTTTCCAGGGAACCGAAACATACATAATATTGATGACATTCATATATTTCCAAGGCATGAAGGTCTAAAGAATCATGCTGTGAATGGTAAATTTTGTGGTTAATGTCATGGTTTCAGACCAGTCCGCAAGCAATGACGAATTAAACACTGCTTGTGTGAATATTAATCTAGAGTGGAAGTACGAATTTTTGACGAAAAAAAATGATGAATGTGGGCCAAATAATATTTTTAATGGGAATATTTTACAGAAAACTATTTTGCAAAAAATGATTTTAGCAATTACAAATCTAAAATCAATAATAAACATTTATGTTCCTTTAAACAAAAAACTTGACAAATTCCATACCAATCATTGGCTAATCAATTCAATGGAGTTGAGTTTTCCAAGAACTGGTGGAGCTAGAATCCTCCTCCTCATATCCACTGCAACATTACCATAGCTCTGATACCACAATAATGGCCGAAGTGTCCTCAGACACGTAATTTTATTAATTAGGAAAACAATTACATTTGGAATTATCCAAGAGTTTACACCTGAACAACAAAAACACTCTTGAAATGAGCTATTTATAAGCTCAATGTCCTAACTTCCACTAATTATGGATCACTTATTAAATAACAAGTGTCCACTTACATTAAATGACCTTCTAACTATTCTACTAACTTTATTTCTAACTTAGAGCCTAGGAAACGACTTTATTCTAGAGTCCTATTTTTAATAAAAAAATTCTATTTCTAAGTATCTCAAATATTTATTAAATATTCTAGAATAATAATTATTAATTTAATATCTTAAATTAATAATTATTTTATTCAAACTTTATAACCTATGATAATATTTATTTTTGGATCATCTAACAAAATCATAAACATATGCATGGATAACAATGGCTCTCCTCCTCTCCATATATAGCATGTGAAGGCTCTCTCTCCATGGGCCCCATCAATTAGGGTTTCCTCCATAAAGGAATATTCCCTCATCTATCTCTACACTATCCCATGTAGCGCTTTCCACCTCATACCCTACGCTGGTTGGCTTGGTCAAACCTCTTTGCAAATGTCTCCTTTCACACATGACGGTGTGAAATCTGGTTCCATGACTGATCCCCTTTCATACTAGAGGGATTTTATCCATTTTTTTGTTATGAATGGGTCTTCTCGCCCAATTATTCATCTCCTAAGTGAAAATAGACAAAATTAATGTTCCAATTTATTGAAGCAAAAATTAGGAACATTACAGTCCTCCCCTCCAAAATGTTGCTTGTCCTCAAACAACTGCAAGGATAGAACTAGAAGGTCTCCACTCAAGGCATGGAGTCTGAAATATGTCAAGGAAAATTTCCCTCATGTGGATCCTTCATCCCCAAGAAATCATCCAAACCAAATGAGCCACCTCCCAACAAGGCAACTCCTGACAATCTCCTTCCACCTCAAGCTTCGGAAATGAAGGTGGGCTGAAAATATGAACTTGGAAAGCATCATAGCTTACCCCATGTTTTCCTTCTCTCCACTCATGACAAGTGTAGAGTGTATTTTAATCTTGGGCTGCAAAAGTATTTCCCTCAAACGGAAAGATGAAGAAAAATCCTCCAAGGAGTTCTCCTCTGACAATGAAGAACAAGATAGCCGAAAACATATCATCCATGATGAATAGGACATGTTCATCATAGAATATCAAAATGAGAAGTTTTTTGTAGGTTTTACATGATGCTACAAAGTGCAAAAAACATCTCAAGAGGACACAGTGCAGTTTCACCCATCGCAACTTCAGAAAATTACATGGCAAGCAATGTACAAGATCCATCACATCTACTAATGGATAGTAAATGGTTGAATGTGACAACAATACATGATCAAGCACTTGCCCATGGCTATACAATGGATGAATACCAATATCATGGCCCACCTCAAAATAGAAAAAACATGTGGCTGTGGTGGCCATATCTCCTCCCATGCTCCCATTAGAACATGTAGTGTAGAAAATGTGAGAATTCTTCCCACTCAAGGACACATCCAACTCATGTGCCTTTCTCATAATCATGCTTCCTTTACAAATCTGATCCATATCAACAAGGGAAGTGATGAAAAACAAAAAAATTAAAGAAATATTGTTGGTTTTACATGAGGCTTGGAAGTACCAACAGTCTCCCAAGTACATACAATGCAGTTTTACAAGTTGCTGCTTGAGAAAATCTTATGGCAAGTTGTTTTGTGTTACATCAATAGTTATGTATGCCATGATAGCTATTGATAAATAGAAAATGGCTGAGTATATAAACTGATCATACATGAAATAAAACACTTTCCCAAGGCCATATAAAATATGGCTGTCTCCATCATGCAAGTTGGCCTAATAAAACTCATGGAGCAATGTGACAAGCTTGCCCTCTTGTGAAGCAATGCACTGCAGAAGAATGGTAAGAGTATGAAAATAAATGAATGTATATACAAAATTCTCACCATATGCTAGAAGTAAGATGGTACATGGATCCATTAATGAGTCCTCCATAGTGTGTTGGCATGCTATGAAGGAGAATGAACCATGTGTTGTAAGAAGATAATCCTCCTCATGCTTTGAAACCCAAGTCAAGAAGAATATTCCATAGTGATAGATGTCTCTATCATCATTACTTCCTCTTTGTTCATCAAGTGAAAAAAATATGAAATGATCCTGGGATATTTTGGTTATGGATCCACCATATTTCCGTTGGGCACATTTCATCCATAAGTCTCTGCTCCAAAGTGACAGCGCTATGAGCTCATGCAAATAAGCCCCTGTCAAAATAAAACTTTGTTCTTTGACATGTTCCTTGTCAAATATTCCTCCAATAATTCTGCAACAAATATGAAATACTCCCCAAGATGGAAGAGCTTAAAAATCATCAAATACCAAGGAGGTAATGCCATCTCCTCCTCCTACAACATCATACAAAGTGCGAGAGAAAATATTCTCTTTCTCTCCCAGAAACAAGAAAAGCAACAAAAAATTTTGTTGCCTCCCCATACCTCCATCATACAAATCATATGATGAAGACATAATGAATGATATGAGTATCATATCAACACCATGCATCCATACTCTATGTTTCTCAATGATGCAAGTATCTTGCCTCCTACTCTTAAGAAGAGTGTTTTCCAAGTGATGGCCAAACTCTTTCAAGAGCAACCAGTGCAGCCAAGCCTCCTGCTGCCCGGTATCATAAATATGCAAGTAGCCTCCTAGCTCCTTCCTCATCAACCACATCCACTCAACCAATTTTTTATTCCTTCTTCTTCTCTTCACCTTGGTACTCCTCCCATGAGGGCTACCATCCTCCGAAATCAAATCCTTGTCTTTGCACTTCATGGGATGTTGAAATGCAATCTTCTCAAGGATCAATGAGACCATATCAAGACCCAAATAGGTGGTAGGAAAAAACCTCCCATCATGATGTGTATGGCTCAAGGAATTTCCAACACAAGTATGAGAGATTTTATCCATCCTAAGATGTCCTCCATCTTCTATCTGCTCTTGTGAGAAAGGAAGAAAAACTTTTCACTCCATGGTTTGTTGAAGTGCACCTCTGATGAGATCTCTCTTTGAGACCTCCCTCCCATCAATAGTCTTCCAAAACCAAGGAGGTCTTGTATTTTAAAGTAGAATTTCCTCTTTGAGCTGAGAGGAGCTCATAGAGAAAATGTCATCTTGAAGCGAGAAAGGGTTTCTCATTACAATATGTCTACTATCATCCTTCAAGGCTTCAAACCCCAACCTACCATGTGATATGAAATCCAAAAAAGGTTCATGAAGATGATGGTTTGTTTTATCCTTGAAAGTTTTCATGTTGCACAGCATAGTGCAACCAAGCTGCTCTATCGTAGTAATGGGATTTGACCCTTGGTCATCCAAAAGTAAACTTCCACAATTTTCAAAAGAAGTTGTAGCAACAATAGATTGTGGAAATTATTTCATACCTTGATGTGCATTTGGAACTTCTTGTAGGGCTTCAAGAGTTCCTTCCTCAAAAGTGTTGGCTGCACCAACTGTTGATGTGTGTGGTTTCTCCTCCATGAGTGTGGCAGCATTATCACAAGGCCCCTCAAGTGGTGATATTATCTTTTATTTCTTTTCCCCTTCATCATCAAAGGTTTTGATCAACCCTCGAATGAACTTTGCAAAAATTTTCACCCCTTCATGGCTCAAGTGGATGCTCCACCAATCATAGGCTTCACCGTTCAAGTGCAGCACTGATATTTCAACAACTTCTTTCTCTATCACAGGATGTAGAAAGAAGAATGCTACCAACTCTTTCATCCATGTTGTTGTAGTAGATGACCCATCAAAGGTAGAAAACAAAAATCTATTTCCTTTGATTTGTTTTCTACTACATGGTCTCTTCTCTTCCTTCAGCTGGATGAAATGAGGAAAATCTAGAGTCTCCTTGAAGGCTCTAGGTTGAGATCTATACTAAAAAAGGCAATCACTTAGAATTTGATAATCCAAGTGTCTTCCATGCTCAATGTCTTCTTCTTGATGAGAATAGGAAGTGCATGGTACTTCCTCTTCTTCTTATTTAATCTTCTTGACCTCCTTGGAGAGCTCTCCTCTGGATATAAACATAGATGAGAATAAACTCATCTTCTTCAACATTTTGATCTTCTTGGTCTTAGACTCACACGCTGAGCCAAGAAAGTTGCTTTGATACCACTGTTATGTTCCTTTTTTAGGAATGTCAGCAATCAGCAATCTATTCCAGAGATTGACTGAAGGGGCATTTACCAGATGTGTCACCTTCTCAAGGAAGTGTGAGATCTAAAGGCTGTCTATCCCTTTTCATACTCTGTCTATAGAGCTTCTTGAAGAATCCCACTCAAAAGTGAGTTACAGTAATATGCAAACATATACATGAAGAAACAGTGTTATTTTATGAGTTGTAAGACAAGAATATGTAGATAGCCAATGAATAATGTTATAGCAGTAGAAAGAGTACAATGTCTTGGGGAAACAACCTCTCAAGAAAGGAAATGCAAGCCTCAACAATACATGTACATGAATATGAAAGAACACTGATATTTCTGCATAAACCTAGACTATGAGGATGTAGTCTATGATATAATACTTCTGCAAAATTATTTCAATACATGAATATGACAATATATGGCTCAAATAAAATAGGGGAGCAAATCTCTAACCCTTAGAAACAATAATACATCAATCCTCTAAAGGATTGGCTGAAATATAAAAAATGGAAAAAATGTCAGAGTTGCTAGGTAGCAGCTACAACTCAAATCTGGAACTAATTAGAGAAGGCTGAAGTTGATGAATAATCTGAAGTAGACCTCCTCCAATGGATCTCCTAAGTGGAAGGTTGATCCTTACACTTGAGATATCACCCTCCAATCAATCTTCAAACCCTCACTGTAGATACTCCATGAAAATAACGCAGTCACTAAGAGGGAATGCACAGTGAGTGGTATAGAACACTATGGCCAAGTGCCAATATCTTAAAATCAGCTCCAATGCTTACAAACGGACCTCCCAAAGAAAGGAAAGACTCTTTCTCTAAAAAAAAATCAATGGAAGCAGTGTTGTAAAGTCTCCACTGCAACACCCTACAACACAGTATTATGTTGTTGCAGCAATAACGTTGTCCCGGAGGAGGATGCTTTATCCTTGAGCCAAGATTGTGGAAAATGAAGAACCAACCTTCAAGAGGCCTCTCAAGAAGGTGAGGAAATCCTAAATAGGAGTTTCCCGACAATTATTGCTAAACAAAAAAGAATGCACAATGTCTGAATAGACATGAAATCATAAACATATGCATGAATAAAAATGGCTCTCCTCCTCTCTATATATAGCATGTGAAGGCTCTCTCTCCATGGGCCCCATCAATTACGGTTTCCTCCATAAAGGAATATTCCCTCGTCTATCTCTACGTTGTCCCATGTAGTGCTTTCCACCTCATACCTTGCGATGGTTGACTTGGTCAAACCTCTTTGAAAATGTCTCCTTTCACACATGAGGGTGTGAAATCTGGTTCCATGACTGATCCCATTTCATACTAGAGTGATTTTATCCATGTTTTTTTATGAATGGGTCTTCTCACCCAATTATTAATCTCCTACGTGAAAATAGAAAAAATGAATGTTCCAATTTATTGAAGAAAAAATTTGGAACATTACAGAGTGAATCATGGTCCCTCTCATGGAACCAGCACAGTGCATCCTTTGCCTGCATCAAAATAAGAAATAACGAATGATTTTATAGCCACTTTTTTACTGCCATATTCATCTCATAAGATGAAAACATGAAGTTACAATATGGTGTCATTGGTGCACACCAAGAGACATATGGCTTCCTCCACAGCGCATCGAAAGGATAGCCAAGATCAATGCTACAAGTAGCTGAAATTACATCATCATACAATATGCAAGAAGAAATATTTCTTCTTGTTACATCATGCTGCTCACATAAGGGAAAGAAGTACAATACAAAACATGAAATGATACCTCCTCCATTATGTACTTGAGGTCTTGAGCTGAAATGGCTCAAATGGAAATTCTCCCTCACTCCCAATGAGTAGGAAGGTGACTGTGACATCCTCTCTATCACCATCCGGGCTATGCATCTCTCCATATGCTGATATATGTCCTGCTTGATGCCATCCCAAGTGAACTCCTCCATCAAATGGAAATATGGATCAATGTGCATAGAAGAGAAGTCCCCATGTGTTGCATGTAGTAGCTTCTCCTTGAGACTAGAATATCTAGTCAAGAATATGTTGCCATAGTAATAAAAGACCACATCATCCACCATGTATCTATCATCTCCATCCGGGTCATCAAGAATCATGCATGCACCAAGATCCTTGGAGTACTCTACCAAAAGTTGAGACCTCCAATAAGGATCAATCCTCCTCAAAGACAGTGCTGGTGATCTAGCCTGTGAAGCTCTCCTCATGCTGCTGCATGCTACTTTGACATACCCCATGCCAAAGTCTTCCTCCAAAGTCTTCACCTCTCCAAAATCTAAGAGTGGTGAATCCAAAGACAATATTTCTTCCATCAACTCCAGATCAGGTGGCCTCCCAGGTGGAATGCCTCCATATAGTGAGACATCAATGTCAAGAGTAGACTGCTCACATGGTTGGGCAACCTTGCCATTGCTTTCACAGCGCAATATATTATACCTCTTTATTGCATTGGCTCTCTGAAATAAAGAAGGGTGTGTTCCTCTCATCACCATATGTTGCTCTTCCTCCCTTCCTTCTCCTTCTAGCTGCAATGCTGCACAATCATGCTGCTCTCTGATTGTGCTTGGACCTCCATGTATGAGATCCTAGGGAACTTCTTGCAAAGGAAAAAATAATCCTTCCTGTTGGAGCATGTGCTCCTCCTCCCTCTACATGAGGCACTGGATTTTCTCTATATGTGACAGCATTGTTGCCCTCTTCTTCATCAATGTGCATTGGAAACATCTCAACAATTGGATCCCTTTGTGAAAAAGTGATCCCCATGCCCTCTTGTTCAAGAATATGAACTAGAGGTTTTTCTTCCAGCAATGTGTAATGCAAGACAACAGCTCCTCCCATGGTTTTCTGAAATGGAGTTTCCTCCATCACATGCAAGGGATTTTTTTTTCTCAAGTTTTCCTTGCTCATGTGTCTTAGGAAGTTTTTCACCAAACCTCTCCATCAATGTTTTTATGAATATTGCATAACAGAAAGTGTTGGAATTATTGAAGGAATAAGATTCAAAAATCCACCATGCATGAGCCTTACCTCTGAAATGCAACACTGCAACTCTGATGGCTTCATCTTCAAAAATGTGGTGCAGCTGCAAATAGGAATCTAGCTCCTTCACCCAAGCTCTAGCTAAACATGTAGGTGATCTGACAAAAGTAGATAGATGAAATCTCTCTCCATCCTACTGCTTGCTATTCTCCATCTGGATGTTGCAAAACTCTTGGAAATCAATCTGATCTCTAAACCTCTCAGTTTGAGATTCATACTCATGCAAAAAATCACTGATAGTTCTCCTCTTAGGCATTTTTTCTCCTCCCATCCATCTCAAGATAGCTCTGGGCACTTGATTGCTCTATGCATCATGGAGTGCAGTTTCATTCTCACACTTACCATGTGAAAATCTAGATTCAACTCTAGTTTCAACCTCCTTTGGAGATCCCATCTCCAACCTCATTTTCTTCAGCTCTCCTTGAAAGCTCTGCATAGATTTTGGAAGAAGCTTTGTAAGCTTGTCTTACTTTCTCCTTTCACATACTAAAGCTTTCTGGCTTTTTTCCATCTCCCCTTCCTCTGATAGCCGGATCTCACAGGCTGAGCCAAAGACCATGCTCTGATACCATTCTAATGTTCCAAAATCGGGACAGCTCATGAATCATGCAATGAAAAATGCATTTCCAGCAAAAAATGCAATAAAACAGTAAAATGGACTCTTGGATCCCATATATTAGACAATATGCAACTTAAATCCAAGAATAGAGCTGAAACAAGGAAAAATAGGTGGGTTAAACATATCTCCCACACCTAGGATTGCCAAAAAGTGCTAAAAACCCCAAGACTGCAAAATGTCGATGCAGATGCTCAAAGGACTGTGTAGTCTATGAGAGAGTTTACACATAAAATAATAGGAGAATAATAGATCTACTCATGTATTGATAAATAATGTTGAAGAACAAATATCTAATCTCCTATACAAAATACAAAAGAAACCGGCAAGGGTTTCTTGTCAAACACTCTGCATATAAAATGGGAAATCCAATAATTTAATGAATAACCACTGAAATACTGAAGTAAAAGAGTGTATAAGGCTGAAATATATCTGATATTATGTAAATTCCTCAAGGGCTTCCTCCCATGAAAGGATGAACCTCTCAATCACAAGGAAACTCTGCAATGGAGCCACCAAACCATGCAATAAACATTGCCTCCAAAATAACGCACTCCCTAGCAGAAACAACGCTGGGAGGGTATGGGAAATGTGTGGTTTGATACCACAGATCTAAAATAAGTCTTGGATCTCTCCAAACAGATCTCTCAAGTGAAGTAAATCTTCCTCCAATGAGAAACTAGCTCATAAGTCGGGATTTCAATCCCTTCCACCGTTGCACCCAGCAACACTACAAAATCTCTGGCAAAGTTGTGTTGATGATGTAGGCTGAAGCTTGTTTTAAAACCCTGATGTGGAATGATGAATAGAAACTCCCTCAATCAGGCTCCTCAAGTAGAGAGGTGGGATTCCCACTCGAGAACACCCAGTGCTAAACAACACTGTAGCTTTGCTAAGCAGTAAAGCAACAACAAGTCTTGGAAGACAAGAATAATAAACTAAGACATCCCCAATAATGCTTCCATCCTCTTCCTTATATAATACATGAGTTTTCTTAACCTTTGCCCCACTCAATTAGGTTACTTCTAACCCAAGTTACATCTCCCTCCAAAATTGCATTATTCATCCTTAGATTCCTCCTCCACTAAAACCATGTTGTTGACTTAGTCAAAGAAGCTTGAATTTAACCCTGTTCACACATGGAGGTGTCTTATTGAGCTAGAAAGAGTGTCCCCTTTCACAGTTGGAGTATTTTATTCCTCCTTAGGAGACTTATGGGCTTTTCTTCCCATTTATTCACCGACTAGAGGTGCTACTAACTCTAATGTTCCATTTAGCTTGGAGGCTAAAATTTTGGAACATTACAACATTTATTGAGAAGATATCCCTATTTCATGTATAGATAGGAGGAGAATCCTTCAAAGGAAACTAACGAGTTGTCAATTATTCATTAGCATTAGCTTTATGATTGTTCATTCAACATGAGTAATATTATTTTATCCAAATCGTGAGTTCTGAGTGTTGTTTGATTCTTAATATGTGACAGTTATTTATGTGTGCTCATTGAGGAATGTATGGATCCCCATAAACAAAAATTCACATACATATGTAACATAGTTTGATTTATTTTATTTCTTTTCATGCAAGTGTGCTTTATTTCCTGCAAGTGTGATTTCATTTCCTAGATTTTATTTGATTGTCATTAAACTACTTTCTTACTAGCTATATTAGTTTTCTTTCTTGAAAACTAAATCACTAGTTTCTATTTACTACTTTTGATATTAGTTTATTGCTTTCTATATTATCATATTTTTCTTCTAATATATTTTCACTTTAGTTATCATTAAATATCTTGCTTACTAGTTCTCATAGTTTACTTGATTGATAACTAAATTAATAGTTGTTCTAGTTTTACCCGCTTTCTAGATTATCATAGTTTGCTTCTTATAGTTGTTAAAAAATTAGTTATAAGTATTTATAAATGCCATGACATTCATTCATTCCACCCTTAGAATATAAATTCCACCCTTAGAATCTAATTCGGTTTTCTTACATGTGATTTCTTTTGCAGTTTTCTTTAGTTATACTATTAATATGCACTTCCTTTCTTTCTTTCCATCCTAAAAAAACCTTCTACAAGAGTTTCATCTGAGGTCCCATATATTTTGGTTTTCTTCTAACTTTACGAAACTCCCAGGTTGACATATCCAAATAATAGGGATTTAACATACAATTAAATCACCCTACATTTTTGGCACCGTTGCCGGGGAAGCAAACTTAGATGTAACTAAGTTAGGAGGATTGTTTAGGAAGCATTTTTTATTTAGGGTCATTTTCATTTAATATTAACTGCATTCAGACATTTTTATTTAATTATATTTTTCATTTGCCTATAGAAAACATAGAAATAAGAAAAAACATCCACAAATAAAAAAACCCCCATTCATTAAAAACAAATTAGTTAAAAAATTAATAAATAAAAAAAACCAATTGAAAAAAAAATATCTGAATATTTCTGTGCTATGACAGTTGAAGAAGATAAAAAACTTAAATATCACATTCAAATTTGGTCTCGACTAGTCATTAGGCTACAATTTTAAACATCAAATCTTCATAATCATGTGCAAGAATTCACTAGGGTTTATTTTTCAAACTTAGATATGTTTACTCATGATTTTGTTGCGCAAATGGATGCATTGGAAATTCTCTTGTACTTAAGAGAATGATTCATTTCTTTAGTAAAATAGGACTAACAAATAAAAAAATTCTTTTGTGATTTTTATGATAAATTTACAATTTTGTGGTGCAGTAAGAGCCACCTATTTACTAACCCTTGGAAGGAATATTGAAATAAAACAAATGATTGTGAAAAAAGAGCACAAGCAAAGATTAAAGAGAAATAATTTCAGGTGAGATTGATTCTTTTCATTTTATTTTCTAAATTCAAATTAAAAAAAAAAATCGATTAACAAACTCCTGAGTATGCTCTCTTCTTGTGCTCCCTGCGATTTGGAAGATCATAAAATGAGATTGAACAAGTTAGTTTTAAATTTTTTTAATAAAAATGACTAAGAGATCTAAATTTACTATTGATTCTAAAATTAAAAAAATATTGATCTCTAATTGTTAAATATATTTGTTTTATAATTTGTGGGTGGCGACTTTGCAGATCAAATATGAAAATTTTGGTGAAAATTTTGCAAAAGAAAATTTCATATTTGAATTATTTGAGAAAAATTACCCAAATTCAAAAAGAAATCAGTTGAATTGGAGTCTGGATGAGGGAGATATTGCTGATTTAAAATCAACTATTTTCTCAGAAATTTTTATGACGACCGGATTAAAAAAAAACGCCTGTTTAAAAATTATTCCTCAAAGAAAATAAATTAGTCCAAAATTTGCAAAGAGATAAGTTAGAAAATTTTCTTCGTGCTTTCAAACCTGCAACAAATGAAATAAAATAAAATAAATAATTTAAGTTTTGACATCAATATTTTCACAATTTTTATAGAAAAAAATTTGGTTGTGAGATCCTTTTTTTTTCGCAAGAGGATGAGTTCAAATAATAATCAAATATTTTGGTGTCATGAAATTGATTGAAAATTTCCCTAGAGAAATTAGACACTTGGAATATTCTCTCAAAATCTTGAATTTTTTTTGTTGGGGTTTTGCTGCCACATGGTGACAGTCGATAGGTCCATGTGGCAACATACCATTAGCCAATATTGCACAATCATCGCCTAGTTGCTTGCCATGTCACCTTGTCTAGTCAACAGTCCACTTCAATCTGCCAAGTCAGCATCCACAATAGCATGTATGCCACGTGGCACATTTCAGTGCTTCCAGGTGGCATTCTCTGGTGCTGCCACGTGACACCCATACACCCCAATTTCATCGTTTTACTAAAACTTCAAGCAACAATAACTTTCTCATACGACGTCCGTTTGATGCAATTAAAACGTCATTGGAAATATCCCGACAAAATATACGATATGAGAGAGCATTCATCAACATTTAAAATATAAAAAGAATGAAAAAATTTCCAGCAAGACATGACAGGTAAACCAAGGTACTAGTTTCAAAATAGGTAAAAATTCATTTGATTTTATTTCATGAATTTGTTTTATTAGTACTAATTCTCAGTTTTTTTTTTTTTTTGTAAATGTCATAAATAGAGATATTGATCACCTCTCTCTTTTTATAATCTTACATTTCATAACCGAAAAAGTACTAGGTTTTTGCAGGTTCCAAGAAGATAAACATAAGACCATACACAAACAGTGTCTCTCAAAGACTACATTTGTTAAGAACATGATCAGGGTAACATCCAATATGAGATATCCAAAGCATAAAAAAAATTACTTTGGATAAATAATGCTAAATCAAATCCATCATACTATCTTTAAGCCCTTCAGATACTAGTCTTACCATTGCATTCCTACTTATTTAGTCAATAAAATCTTCATCTCATTTTCCTTCACAGTCATTTTCCTGCGTCGCTTTCACGAACCTGTAACCAAGAAATAAAACCATCCAGCTCCCCTAAAAAGCTTATTCATTTCGTTTCCTTTTCATTTTGTCAAATAAACCTTGATCCACTTCAAAAAATTTCATTCATATTCCTTCAAAATTATTATTTTATGCTCGCGTTAGATGATGGAGGATTCATTAAGGCCTCCCTTCTAAAACTTCTTGGCCTATCGACATCAACACATTATCTAGGTTCAAGGCTATAGTTCTCTTTCAAGTACCTTGAACCTTGTATGCCTTAATGAAAATTTCTCTCACTGAAAATCATGGGAATACACCAATGTCCCTTGATTGTTGGATCTTGCAAGTGGCTCGACATCAACTTGTCTATTCGCACTTCACAAGATATACTTAGGTACCTTGGCACTCATTGACATTAATGGTGAGTTTGCCTAGCATTGATTAATGAAATTCATTAATGGCCAGCAATCCAATGACTTCTCTTCAGGCTCTACATCAACACATTTATTCGCATGACTAGAATTGTACCATCAGGTTTTGTAACGATTGAAGACTACAACATTTCAACAGTTTGTAGCAGGAATCAATTTGTAATAGCACCAATAAAGACCCCAATATTCTCATCAACACAATGAGAACAAATAAGTAGATCAAAGTCCTTTGTTTACATACTCCATGATCCAAGATCAGCAACCACACTCTTCAGTAAACACAACTCATCCACATTGAAGGTAAGTGAAGGTTTGTTGTTTTCTAATTTTTAGTCATGCAATTCCTTAAAATACTAAAATTGTAATTTTGTAAAAATCCTCACAACTTGTATAATCCATTTCTCATATTTTCATAAACTGAAAAAAAAACCTTTAGTTGGGGGCAAGGACACCAATTCATATTCACATGTCATACATCATCACACATTTTCAATTCATTCCAACTCGCATATTCTTCCCAATCAACTATTGTTGCAATATGACTCCAAAAGATTATATGCTTTGCAAATGATCAATTCATTTATAGTTATTATAGGACTTGAAAAGAAAACTCTCAATGTTTTCATGTACTTTGATGCAAAAAAAATAAAATTATTGTTACACAAGAACCAATGATCATAAATTTTGGTTGTAACACAAGAACCAACCATCAAAAATATATGTTGCAATCAAATGTATTAAACTTTTTGAAACTGAATATGATGACGCAAATTTTGAAGAAAATCAATACAAGTCAAAATATCATAACTAAGCAAAGCATTTCAAGAAGACAAACTTATGAACAAATGAATCAATGCAATATTTTCATGAGGACATGCAACAAATTCAGTTGGAGGGTATGTTGAGTCTCAAAATTGCCTTCCATATTCATCCATATTTCCATCATTTAATAACCATTTAGCCCTCATTTCATAACTATCTAGCCTAAAACCATACATAAAGTAACCATCTTCATGACCATACTGGTTAGAATAATAATTTTTCCAAAGTTATTTATTTTATGTATTTTTAAGTGAATTAGTGATTAGAAACTAGGAAATTAACAAGTTTTCATATACATATATATGTGTTATGAGTTTTGTGACATGTGTAGGATTATTTGGAGCTTCTAGAAGGGTCTTACGTGGCCTCCCAAACACAAATTCGAATTTCAACTCAAGAGGTGGACCATATTCCAAGGAGAAATATCATGGACATCTTGATGTGTCATGGGATTTTTATATAGTATTTAGGGATAAGTTGAGACAAGTATGCATATAGTAGATATTTGAGGGATTTACATTTATCGAAAAGATATCCCTAATTCATGTATAAACAAGAGGAGCATCCTTCAAAGGAAGCTAACAAGTTGTCAAATAATGAGTTATAAGTGTTGTTTGATTCTTAAGATGTGACAATTGTTCATGTGTGCTAATTGGAAAAATCCTCATCAACCACAATTCGCATACATCTGTGACATAGTTTGATTTCTTTTATTTCCTTGCATGAAAGTGTGCTTTATTTTATGCAAGTGTGATTTACTTTCCACAAGTGTGATTTCATTATTTGATTTTCATTAAACAACTTGCTTAATAGATATCTTAGTTTGCTAGCTTGACAACTAAATAACTAGTTGCTATTTACTAATTTCTAGATTATTTTACTACTTTCTATATTATCATAGTTTTCTTCTAATAAATTTTCACTTTAGTTATCATTAAATTTCTTGCTTACTAGTTCTCATAGTTTGCTTGCTTGATAACTAAATAAACACTTGTTCTAGGTTTGCCTGCTTTCTAGATTATCATAGTTTTCTTCTTATAGAGGTTCAAATATTAGTTTATAAGTATTTAGAAAGGCCATGGCATTCATTCATTCCACCCTTAGAATCTAATCGAGTTTTCTTACATGTGATTTCTTTTTAATTTTTCTTTATTTATACTTGCAATATGAATTTCCTTTCTTTCTTTCCATCCTAAACAAACCCTCTACGACAATTTCATCTGAGGGCCCATATGTTTTGGTTTTATTCTAAGTTTATGAAACCCCTAGGTTGACATATTAAAATAGCAGGGATTTAACATATAATTAAATCACACTAATTTTCTGGCATCATTACCAGGGATGAAAACTGCTATGTAACTAAGTTTGAAGGATTATTTAAGAAGCATTTTTTATTTAGGGTCATTTTCGTTTATGATTAACTGCATTCAACCATTTTCATTTAATTTTATTTGCATTTTTGTATAGAAAACATAGAAATAAGATAAAAATGCACAAATCAAAAAATCCCATTCATTAAAAGAAAATAATTAAGAAAAGAATCCAATTGCAAAAACAAGATCTGAAGAGTTTTCTTCTATGACAGTTGAAGAATATCAAAAACTTAAATATCACATTCAAATTTGGTCTCAACTAGTCATTAGGCTACAATTTTTAACATCAAATCTTCATAATCATGTCCAAGAATTCACAATGGTTTATTTTTCAAACTTGGATATGAGTTTACTCATGATTTTTTTATGCAAATTGATGCATTGGGATTTCCCTTATACTTAAGATAATGCTTCATTTATTTACTAAAATAGGACTGACAAATAAAAACAATTTTTTGTGATTTTTAAGATAAATTTGCAATTTTGTGGTGCAGTAAGAACCACCTATTTACTAACCCTTGGCAGGAATATTGCAACAAAGCAAACAGTTGTGAAAAGAGAGCACAAGCGAATAGTAAAGAGCAATAATTTCAGATGAGATTGATTCTTTTGATTTTATTTTCTGAATTGAAATTTAAAAAAAAATAAAAATGATTAATAAACTCCTGAGTATGCTCTCTTCTTGTGGTCCCTGGGATCTCGAATATTAGAAAAGAAGATTGAACCAATTTAGTTTTAAAAATTTTCAATAAAAATGAATAAGAGATCTAAATTTACCATTGATTCTAAAATTTAAAAAAAAATGATCTCTAATTGTTAAATATATTTGTTTTATAATTTGCGGGTGGTGAGTTTTGTAATATCCCAAAAGGGAGAATGCAGTAATACAAAAACACAATATAAGAACTGCATCAATGTAAACAAATAATCTAAAGACACCATACAAATGTACATAATAGCTAAGCCATTTTATTATATAGGAGGTCGAATACAAGTACAATAGGGCTCAAAATATGAGATTCTCAAGCCAAATAAATGGCCTAGAGTGGCCCTGAAATGATCCCACAAGAGGGACTACGTAAATGTTGGACTGCTGGAAGGAATATTGTGTTGTCCCTGCTACAAATGTCGGGACTACAACTGCCAGAAAAATATAGAAGCATAGATATGGGAGTTTTGAAGCTCATATGATGTCGAGATTGTAGATCTGAGCTTTATGATGAATACCTAAGATAACCCAGAAAGGATTTCCAGATCTGACAATCTTGGAAAATCACCCTCTTAGGCCTGCAACTATATGACTATTGGGTATGTAGATCTAAAATGAACTGAATAATATATGGATGCAATGATATACAATCAGCTCAATGCTTGAAGGGTTGATCCCTTCACTAGATCCTCAAGCTAGAAGCTCAAGATCTAGCTCCTCCTTCCACCTCCCCGGAATGCAGCTATTGAATACACAAAAAATGAGTGAAACTACGGTATCAAGGATGGAGGCTCTATAGCCTAATGCTATATGCTGAAATAAATCTAAAAAATCATGGAAAAATTATGCTTAAGGTGAAGGAATGGTCCCTCACAGGATTTCCAGCTGAAATATTGGAAACTTCCCTCCTCCAATAGATCTATAGGACTAGACTACGCAATCGCTTGGGGAATTGATACAACATGGAGGTGTGTAATGTGGGCCTGAATGCCAGATATGAATATGCTACTCCTGGAAGACTAATCTTCAAGCGCAAGGTGAAAGGATGAATCCTCCACCGGTTTCCTAGCTAAAATGATAGAAACAACCTCCTCCTCTCAAAACCTCAAGCAGGAATGTGCAATTCTTGAGACTAAATGTTCATATGAGAGTGGCTGAAGGTGGTACCAATTCCTAATGATGTATGACAGCTCAAAGAAACCTTCCCATAGTATACACTCGAAGTCCCCCGTGGGTAAGGGTGGGATTTTCGTTAGGAAACACCCGTGTGCTAAACAACACTTCAGACTTAGCTAAACAACTTAAGCATGCATAGAAATGTCCAAAGATAAATCCAGATCTAAAAAAATTAGAAATATTAATCAAAATCCTGCCCTCTATTGGTTCCTTCATTTCCCTTATATGATTTGTGAGCCTTCCAGCCCTGGCCCACCTCATAACTACAATGCACATGTGGCCACTAGCCTCCATGAAGACTGCATTGTCTCTCCATGTTCTCCAACATCTCTGCATTTAATTCCCACTCTCTCCATCATGTGTGCATTATATGCACTAATTTCTCCACTATTTCATCATTAGTGCTCTATGATCTTACTTTGAATGCACCATGATCTCATTTGACTTCCTCCATGATCTCCATGATCTATCATTAATGTGGCATGATCTCCACTCTGCCTTATTTAATAAAATTCTCCGCTACTCCATAATCTGAGATATAACTCAAAATTATCCACATACACACATCAAAAGTGGATTTTATTCATCTATGGGGTTTATGGGTCCCTCCACCCTCTTATTTTCTTAATTAATTAAGAAATTTAAGAACTCTAATATTCTAATTGGATGATGGAAAATTGGGAATATTACAATCCTCCCCACCAAAATGTTGCTTGTCCTCAAGCAACTGCAAAAGTGGATGCTACAACAATCCATCTCCCTCCAAATGGAATCCTCATATGGAAGATCTAGCCATCTGCTACGATGTGTAATGCATGCCCAACTCCAAAGCTGCCTCTCTAGAATGTCTAGAATGGCCTCCAACTAAAAATTTAGATGCCTCTCCTCATAAATAATTCTCTAAGTGGCAACCATATGCTATCCAAGATCCTCCTCTATGCATGAGATACATAAAATGAAGTGGTCTCTTCCCAAAGTGAAAACTCCCCCATCATAAACTACCATCCCATGCTACATGAAGTAGATTTCATCTCTCCATGCTTCCATCCTTAGCCCTATTGGCCTTGTTGGATCCAAGCATCATCCCAACAATATGAAAAATAAGAAGTAGACACAAATGGATGAACATGTAAAATGTCAATCCATACTCTCCCAATAACAACCACCGTAACAAAGCCTTCTACTGCCAAGCCAAATCATCATTAAGCCAAGTAAGAGAGCCATACTCTCTCAATAGAAGCCACCACAACAATGCTTCTTGCTGCCATGCCAAATCAACATCAATACAAGTATAAGAGCCATAATTTCACAAAATAATCCACCGCAAAAATGCCTCTTGCTTCCATACCGCCTCATCATCATACCAAATGTAGTGGCCATATTATCTCAAGAAAAGCCACTGTAGCAATACCTCTTGTTGCCCCATAAAATCATCATCATACCAAGTACAATGACCATAATCTCCCAATAGAAGGCAATGCAGTAAGGCCTCCTGTTGTCATCCTCCATCATTATCATGAAATTTATGGGGATAAATCAACCCATACTCTCCCAAAAGCAACCAAAGCAAAAAGGATTCTTGCTGCCATCTAACATCATCATGATGCAAGTCATGGAGCAAAAACATACTGATTGACATGTGGGATGTCATATCAGAACAATACAAAAAATCTCCCTACTGCCACATCATGTGAGATTTATGCCATGTCCCAAACCCAAGCACATATATGAACATAAGATATATCCCAAAAACAAGTACATTTATGGACGTGAGACATATCCCAAACAAAAGTAAATACAAGGATATAAGATACATCATGTGATGGCCAAACTCTCTCAATAATAACCAGCGCAACCATGTCTCCTACTACTGCGTAACATCAGTGACATCCATGGCATGGACCACATATATGTGAGATGTTAGGTAGTAACCATAGTCACCCAAAATCAACCAGCGCAACCATGCTTCTTGTTGCCCTGTATCATAGATCTGCAAGAAGGTTCGAAACCTCTTGCTCCTCATCTAGATCCATTCATCCCAATGTGGATGTTGAATCGCACTATGATCAATCTTGTTATCCACCCAAGGTATAATACCAATCTCCTCCAACTGATAAGATTTTCACTCCATGATAGGTTGAAGTGCACCTCCGTTATGGTCTCTCCATGAGATCCTCTCATCAATGGCCCAATAGAACCTATAAGGCTCCATATATGTTGTAGGTAGAAATTCCTCTTTGAGCCATGAGAATTTCATCAAGAAAAATCCATATTGAAAAAGGAAAGTGCTCTCCATCATAAGATGTATACCATCTATCATTTGTCCCTCCAGTTCTTCATGAGTGAAGCTGTCTTCGGGATGCTTCAAGAAGAATGGGGCCCTCATCTCATCACTGTTGCTCAGTGACAGTGATGTACATCTACATGGTGAATTAGGGGAATTTTGAGGTCTAAAATGGGACTCCTAAGGAAATTATAAAACAATAGTGCAAATAATAAAATAAGATTTGATTACATCATCAATTTTTATAGGGAAAAAAGAAAAAAATACTTTTTCAACTCATATTTTCAACCTATCTCTGAAATTTTTTACTCAAATTTCGATTGAGAGTACTCGTTGGATGAAAAATTTAATTCATCATCCAAGGAGTACCCATGTTGCATACTTTCGATGGATCCTGCTACACGAAAAATGAGAAATACATGAAAAACATTATTGCAATCACATTTTTTCATGTATTTCTCATTTTTTTGTGTAGCAGGGTCCATCAAAAGTATGCAACATGGGTACTCCTTGGATGAGGAATTAAATTTTGCATCCAACGACTACTACCACTCGAAATTCGAGTAAAAAATTTGGGAGATAAGTTGAAAATACAAGTTGAAAAAGTAGTTTTATTATTTTTTATTTTTTAATCTTTTTACCCTTTTACTAAAAAAATGGTGAATCATCCCCCACGGTTGACATCATCATCTTGAATCCTATTGGTTATTATAAATTTAATTTTGGTTGTACATTTTTCTTAGGAGGCCCATTTTAGACCTCAAAATTCCCCTAATGATACATCTACTATCTCCTACACAAAAACGGAGTTGAACTGATAGTCTGGCACTATACTGAATAGGACTATGGTCCTCCCATCTTCTGCAAATCCACACTGCAACACAAAGTGTTGGGTGTATCTCAACCATGATAAAATAGGATAGCTATACATATTCTCCTTGATCAATTCAAGGGTCCTTTGTGTAGTGATAATTTGCTGCTCCAAATCAGCAAGGTGCTCTAATCCTTGGTCATGTAATTTCCCTGATGGCATGCCATCAAAAATATCAATATGAGGTACTGAAATAATATGAGATGAAAGTGTTTTAAAACCATAGATAAGCTGAGTCTCGGGAACATCTTGCACATCTAAAAAATGTTGGGTTTGTGTTATTTTCTTTCGACGACTAGTCACGTGTGGGGGAGTTACAGGGGGGTGATAGCCCCCCCTGTCAGGGTGCGGGGCAGCGCCCCGGAAAATTTTTTTTGGTCCTCATTTTCCAGTGGGCGGACCTACCCATGGTTTTGTGCATGGGTTTGCGCATGGTTTTGGGGCATGATGGTTTTTGGCCCACGGTATTTTGTAGATCCGGTCAAGGGAACTACGGTTATGTTATAATCTAGGGTTAATGGATTGGGGTTTATGTATGCTTCAGCATGTATGTATATGCGTTGTAACACTAAAAGTAATATAATGAGAAATCAAACTGGTCGTCTCGATTTGGGATCCAGGGGAAAATATTTGTGTTTATCTTTTTTATGTTTTATGCTCTTGCTATTGTTTTTTTTTTTTTTTTAAGATTTGTTTGTAGATAATTTCTGTATAGGGTTAAAACCTACATTTGGTATCAGAGCAGTTTCGGCTTCAAGGGGACGCCTTTTCTACTGAGGGATTTTTTTCTCACACCTGAGGTAGACCTTGTTCAGTTGGAGATCTGCGGGATCGATCCTTGCGGTGAAAGAAGATGGTGAGTGGTGGGAAGATAGAGATCGAGAAATTTAATGGTCAAAGTTTTGAGTTGTGAAAGCTCAAGATGGAGGATCTGCTGGTGGGTAACGATCAGTGGATCATGGTAGATCTAGGCACTAAACCAACGGCAATGTCAGATGAAGACTGGAAGAAGCTGGATTGGAAGGCAAAGAGCACAATACGGTTGTGTGTCTCAGATTCAGTATTGTTGAATGTATCTGGGGAAGCTACGGCAAAGACCTTATGGGACAAACTTGGGACTTTGTACTAATATAAGTCTCTGGTGAATAAATTTATCCTGTGGAAAAAGTTGTATAACCTGAGGATGAAGGATGGAGACTCGGTGACAGAGCATCTGAACGCCTTCAATACTGTTGTAAGTCAGTTTTCATCTGTTGATATTAAAATCTTAGATGAAGATAAGTGCATCAGTTTGTTGTGTTCTCTACTAGATTCGTGGGACAATCTGGTTATTGTAATAGGTAGCAATACAACTACCTTGAATTTTGATGACATTATCTCAACCTTGCTATCGGAGGAAATGAGATGGAGAAATATGGAGGGTCAGAATGGAGATGCCTTATTTGTACGAGGAAGGTCCCAGAACAGAAACAAGAATAAGTTTTCGAGTGGGAGATCTAAATCTAGAGGGAGATCTAAATCTCCTGGAAATTTTGTAAAGGTGTGCTAGAAATACGGAAAGGAAGGGAACTACAAAAAGGACTGCAGATGTAGAGCTCCTAAGAGAGGAAAGGGATCTGATGATGCTCCTTTTGCAGAGGAAAAAACCACCTCTGATGAAGGTGGGGATGTGTATTTGGCTTCTTCTTCAAATACACATGTAGATCATGAGTCATGGTTGATTGACTCGGGTGCATCCTTTCACTTCACTCCTCATAGGGAGTGGTTCTGCGAGTATGAGAAATATGATGGTGGGGATGTCTTCTTAGGTGATGATAGGAAGGCCAAAATCATTGGACGTGAAAAAGTTAAGCTGAAGCTGCAAGGTGGAAGGATTAGAACACTTCCTGGTTTCTACACATTCCTGCATTGGCCAGAAATCTAATTTTTGTAAGCAAGATGGATGATGCAGGTGTAAAAACAGTGTTCGAGAAAGATACCTATAATATGGTTCGGGGAGCATTGGTATTAATGCGGGGAGTTCGCATTGGAAATCTGTACAAGCTTCAGGGCAACACTGTTATTGATGGGTGCAACAGTTTTGTGGTTCCCGAAAGTGGAGCGGAAAGCCTAGCAGTCTCTGGAGAAAAGACAATGCTATGGCATCAAAGGCTTGGACATATTGGAGAGAAGGGCCTTCGGATACTACATGGAAATGGTATGGTAGAAGGTATGTCTAATATCTCTTTGGATTTTGATTTTTGTGAACATTGTGTATATGGGAAGCAGATTCGGGTGAGTTTTCCTTCTGGTGCTAAGAGGGAGAACAAGATATTAGATCTTGTGCATAGTGATGTGTTTGGACCTGTGTCGGGTCCATCACTGGGTAAGTATGTGTACTATGTTTCATTCATATATGACTTCTCAAGGAATACATGGGTTTATTTCTTGAGGAATAAATCTAAAGTATTTGACAGATTTAAAGAATTTAAGGCTCTAGTGTAAAACCAGACAGAGAATAAGATAAAGGTGCTGAGGACAGATAATGGTGGGGAGTTCTACAAGAAGGAATTTGAAGAGTTCTGTAGGAAGTGTGGTATAGCATGGCAGAAGACTAATCCATACACACCTCAACAAAATGGAGTTGCAGAAAGAATGAACGGAACGCTGATGGAAAAGTCAAGAAGCATGCTCAGTGGTACCGGGTTAGGACAAGAATTCTGGGCAGAGGCAGTGGAGACTGCATGTTACTTGGTTAACAGATCACCTTCATCAGCGTTGGAGGATAAGACTCCACATGAGGTATGGACTGGTAAGAAACCCTCTCTTTCAAATGTGAGGGTATTTGGATTTGATGCATATGTACATGTTCCAAAGGAGAAAAGGAGCAAGTTGGATAATAAATTTGAATGGTGCATCTTTATTGGGTATAAGGATGGCTTAAAGGGTTACAAGCTTTGGAACCCGGAAACAAGGAAGGTTGTGTACAGTCGAGATGTGGTGTTTAGAGAGGTGAAAGATATTTTTAAACATGAAGTCCTACCAAAGGAACCTAAGAAGATAGAGTTTGAGCTAAAGGAGGATGAATCAGACTCTACAATAGAAGAAGACTCAGAAGAGGAAGAGCCACAAACTCCAACTATTAGAAGATTTGTTCGGGAAAGAAGACAACCAAAAAGGTATAGTCCATTTTCTTTCTATTCAAATTTTTCTTTAACTATAATTTATGATGATCCCAGAACCGTTAGGGGGGTAGTAGATTCAGAGGATGGAAAACTTTAGAAGGAGGCCATGGTTGATGAAATGGCATCCTTGCATAAAAATGAGGCATGGGATCTAGTGGAGTTGCCAGTTGGAAGTAAGCCCATCGGGAGAAAATGGGTGTTTAAGAAGAAGATGAATGTAGAAGGCAAGGTGGAGAAATACAAATATCGGTTGGTAGGAAAAGGTTATTCCCAGGTGCTAGGAATTGATTTTGGTGATATTTTATCTCCTATTACCAAAGTTACTTCTATTAGATTAATTTTATCTATTGTTGCTGCATTTGATTTTGAGGTAGAATAGATGGATGTGAAGATGACATTTATTCACAGGGATCTGGAAGAGGAGATCTACATGAAACAACCTGAAGGCTTTATGGTGAAGGGGAAGAAAGAGTTGGCATGCAGGTTAAAGAAGTCTTTGTATGGGTTAAAACAGTCACCAAGGATGTGGTATTAGAAATTTGATACCTATATACAGGGACTTGGCTTCACAAGAAGCAAGGAGGATCACTGTGTTTATTTTAAATTAATTGGTGACCGTGTTATTTATTTGGTCTTGTATGTGGATGATATGTTGTTGATTGGAAATGACAAAGAAATTATCCAAGATTTGAAGACCCAACTGTTCTCCAAATTAGACATGAAGGATCTTGGTGCTGCAAACTATATTTTGGGCATGGAAATTAAGAGAGATCGAGCAAAGAGGAAGCTCTGGTTAAACCAGAGGAAGTATGTTGAGACTATATTGCAGAGGTTCAATATGCAGGATAGTAAATGGGTGAATGTTCCTATTCCTGTAGGTGTAAATCTATCTACAGAACAGTGTCCCAAGACATAAGAAGAAGAGGAGGATATGTCCCGTGTTCCATATGCAAGTGCATTCTGTAGCCTGATGTATGCAATGGTCTGTACTAGACCAAACATTGTACATTCAGTGGGAGTATTGAGCAGGTTTATGTCAAACCTAGGGAAGGAGCTTTGGACAACAGTGAAGCGGGTTTTCAGATATTTACGCAGCACTAGTGATTATGGCTTGTGCTACCAAGGAAGACCAGGATTGGAAAGAATGTTGGAAATTCATGGTTTTGTTGATGCATACTGGGCTGGAGATCCGGACCAAAGAATATCTACAAGTGGGTATGTGTTTAGCCTATTTGGAGGTGCAGTCAGTTGGATGAGTAAAAGACAGTCTGTAGTGGCTCTTTCAACTATAGAGGCAGAATACATGGCAGCCACTCATGCAAGCAAGGAAGAAGTTTGGTTCCAGAGATTGTGTTCAAGTATAGGGTTGGTATAGCAAGATATAAGGATAGAATGTGATAGCCAAAGTGAAATTTTCTTGGCTAAGAACCCTGATTATCATTCAAAGACAAATCACATTGATGTTCAATATCACTTTGTGAGATATATGGTTGAAGCTAAAAGGGTGTTGTTGGTAAAGGTGGACACTTTGAAGAATGTTGTATATGCATTGACAAATTCTGTGAGCACTCAAAAGTTCTCTTGGTGTAGAGAAAAAATGGGTGTTGCAAAGCTGGGCTAATGACTCATCTCTCCTGTGGCCCCCTGCGGAAAGAAAACAACAAGTGGGAAAATGTTGGGTTTGTGTTATATTATTTCCACGACTAGTCACACATGGGGGGGGGGGGGGGGTTATAGTGGGGGTGATACCCCCCCTATAAGTTGCACTGGGCACAACGTATGGGGGGGTCACAGGGGAGGATACCGCCCCCCATGTCAGGGTCCAGGGCGGTGCCCTGGAAATTTTTTTTTTGGTCCTTATTTTCTGGTGGGCGGACCTGCCCATGGTTTTGTGCATAGTTTTTCACATGGTTTTGGGGCATGATGGTTTTTGGCCCCTAGTTTTTTGTAGATCTGATCAATGGAACTACAGTTATGTTCTAATCCACAATTAATGGATTGGGGTTTATGTATGCTTCAGCATGTATATATATGTGTTGTAACACTAAAAGGAATATAATGAAAAATCAAGTTGGTCGTCCCAATTTGGGATCCAGGAGAAAATCTCTGTGTTTATTTGTTTTATGTTTTATGCTCTTGCTATTGTTTATTTTCTGTTTTTAAGATTCATTTGTAGATAATTTTTGTACAGGGTTAAAACCTACACAAAAGTCCCTCCAATCGATGCAATGGCCTCTCCAACTACTGGTAATGATGATGGCCACATCTCCTCTATTGTACCAGCGCTGGTATCTGCCTCCTACTCCTCATGCATCTCATGAACGATGCATGGGGCTCCCAATGTAAATATATCAAGACCATATTGCAAAGATGCAAGTGTTCCTCCTCAAAATGTGAGTACTCTTCCAACTGATGGTGGTGGTATAGACTCCTCCTCTTGAGTGATAATGATGACATATTCCTTTAGTTTTTCATGTACTAATTCCTCAATGAAGGGAACTATCTCTATGTGAGATGTCTCTGATTTGTTACTACCAAACTTCTTCTTCATTATTTGCATGAAATCTGAATAAGCAGTCACTTTGGCATGTGAAAAATGACTGAAGCACCAATCTTTTGCTTCACCCTCAAGGTGCAGCGTTGTAATCTCAACAACCTTTCTTTCTGCTTCTGGGTATAGTTGAAAGAATGTAGGAAATTATTCCCTCTAAGCCATCAATGTTGTTGTGGAATATCCATCAAATGTAGGCAAAAATAATCTATGCCTCTTCCTTCTATTGCTGTTGCGGGATCTCCTCTCTTCGTTGAGTTGCAGAAACTATTGGAGAGATATATTCTCCTTGATTCTCTAGGTTGTGCTTTGTACTCAGACATATATTTACTTAGGGTCTTATACCCCAAGTCACCTCCATATTCATACCATTCACCTTCCTTGTCAAAGAAAGGGGATTTAGTAGAATGTTCTGGAGCTCTATGCATTGCTAGTATTTTCTGCTATTGATAGGAAGTTCTAGGGCCTTCCTCTTTCTGAACTCTTCTTGGATCCTCATTTTTCCTTTCTCTCTTCATTTGTTTGACCTCCTTGGAGAGATCTTGAATTTATCTAAAGATAAGAGTGGCAAAACTTAAACCCTCTTTCATTATAGATCTCTACTATATGCTTCTTCTTTTGATGTTAAAGATGAAGTGCCCACAAGCTGAGCCAAATATCATGCTTTAATACCACTGTAATATCCCAAAAGGGAGAATGCAGTAATACAAAAACACAATATAAGAACTGCAGCAATGTAAACAAATAATCTAAAGACACCATACAAATTTATAGAATAGTTGGGCCATTTTATTATATAGGAGGTGGAATACAAGTACAGAAGTGCTCAAAATATGAGACGCTCAAGCCAAAGAAATGGCCTAGAATGACCCTGAAATTCTCCCATAAGAGGGACTGCATAAATGTTGGACTGGTGGAAGGAATACTGTGTTGTCCCTGCTACAAATGTTGGGACTGAAACTGTCGACAAAATATAGAAATGTAGATTTGGAAATTCCGGAGCTCAGATGATGCCGGGATTTCAGGTCTAGGCTCTATGATGAATACCCAAGATAACCCAAAAAGGATTTCCATATATGAAAATATTAGAAAATCACCCTCTTAGGCCTACAACTATATGACTACTAGGTATGCAAATCTAAAGCATGAACTGAAGAATATATGATTTCAATGATATAAAATCATCTCAATGCTTGAAGGGTTGATCCCTTCACTAGATCCTCAAGCTAGAAGCTCAAGATCTAGCTCCTCCTTCCTCCTCCATTGAATGCATCTACTGAATACACAACAACTGAGTGAAACTGCGCTGTCAAGGATGGAGGCTCTATAGCCTGATGCTAGATGCTACAATAAAGGTCAAAAATGATGGAAAAAATATGCTCAAGGTGAAGGAATTGTCCCTCACAGGATTTCCAGCTGAAATATTGGAAACTTCCCTCCTCCAATAGATCTACAGGACATGTTGCGCAATCCCTTGGGTAACTGTTGCTACATGGAGGCGTGTAATGTTGGCCTGAATTCTGGATATGAATATGTTGCTCTTGGAAGACTGATCTTGATGCCCAAGGTGAAATGATGAATCCTCCATTGGTTTCCTAGCTGAAATTATAGAAACAACCTCCTCCTATCAAACCCTCAAGCAAGATTGGAAAATTCCTGAGACTGAATGTGCATATGAGAGTGGCTAAAGGTGGCACCAATTCCTGATGATGTATGACAACTTAAAGAAACCTTCCCAGAGTAGGAACTCTCCCACATGGGTACAGGTGGGATTTTAGCTAGGAAACACCCGTGCACTAAACAACACTGCAAACTTAGCTAAAAAGCTTAAGCGTGCATAGAAATGTCCAAAGACAAATCCAGATCTAAACAGATCAAAAATAATAATCAAAATCTTGCCCTTTATTTCTGCCTTCATCTCCCTTATATGTTTTGTGATCCTTTTGTAGCCTTGACCTACCTCATACCTACACTACACATGTGGCCACTAGCCTCCATGAAGACTGCATTGCCTCTCCATGTTCTCCACCATCTCTACATTTAATTCCCACTCTATCCATCATGTGGGAATTAGATGCACTACTTCCTCCACTATTTCATCATTATTGCTCTATGATATTAATTTTAATGCACCATGGTATCATTTGACTTCCTCCATGATCTCCATGATCTGTCATTAATGTGTCATGATATCCACTCTTCCTTCATTTAAGAAGTTGATCTACTACTCCATAATGAAAATATAACCCAAAATTATCCACATACACACATCAAAAGTGGATTTTATTCGTCTATGGGGTTTATGGGTCCCTCTACCCTCTTATTTTCTTAATTAATTAAGAAAATTAAGAACTCTAATATTCCAATTAGCTGATGGAAAATTGGGAATATTACAATTTTGTAGATCATATATGAAAATTTTGGTGAAAATTTTGCAAAAAAAAATTTCATATTTGAATTCTTTGCGAAAAATCACCAAAATTCATAAAACAATCGGTCGAATCAGAGTCTGAATGAGGGAGATATCACTGATTTAAAATAAGCTATCTCCTCAAAAAAATTTGTGACGGCCGGATTAAAAAAAAATCCCTGTTTAAAAATTCTTCCTCAAAGAAAATAAATCAGTCCATAATTTGCAGTGAGAGAGCTTAGACACTTTGATCCATGATTTCAACCTACAACAAAAGAAATAAAATAAAATAAATAATTTAAGTTTTGGTTTCAATATTTTCACAATTTTTATAGAAAAAAAATTGGTTGTGAGATCCATTTTTTTGGCAAGAGGATGAGTTCAAATAAAAATCAAATATTTTGGTGTCATGAAATTGATTGAAATGTGCCCTATAGCAGTTAGACACTTGGAATCTTCTCCAAAAATCTTCAATTTTTTTTGTTGGGGTTTTGCCGCCACATGGCGACATTTGATAGGTCCACGTGGCAACATACCATTAGCCAATATTCTACAGTCATCCTCTAGTTATCTGCCACGTCACCTTGTCTAGTCAGTAGTCCACTTCATTCTACCAAGTCAACATCCACAACAGCATTTATGCCACATGGAACCTTCCAATGATTCCATGTGGCATTCCTTGCCACTGCCATGTGGCACCCATACACCCCAATTTCATTATTTTCCTAAAATTTCAAACAACAATAACTTTCTCATACAACGTCTGTTTGACACGATTCAAACTTCATTGGAAATATCTCGACAAAATGTACAAGATGAGAGAGTATTAATTATCATTTTAAATAGAAAAAGAATGAATAAATTTCCAACAAGACATGATAGGTAAACCAAGGCACTAGTTTTGAAACAAGTGAAAATTCATTTGATTCTATTTCGTGAATTTGTTTTATTAGTACTAATTCTTTGTTTTTTTTTGGTAAATGTCATAAATAGAGAGATTGATCACATATATATTTTGATAATATTGCATTTAATTGCAGAAAAAGTACTAATTTTTGCAAGTTCCAGGAAGACAAACATATGACCATAAGCAAACAATGTCTCTCAGAGACCACATTTCTTAAGAACATGATCAGGTAAACATCAAAGATGAAATATCCAAAGCATGAGCACATGATTTTGGATAAATAATACTAAATCAGATCCATCAAACTATTTGAAAACCTCTCAGATGATATTCTTACCATTGCATTCATACTTATTCAGTCAATAAAATCTTCATCTCATTTTCCTTCATTGTCATTTTCCTGGCTCGTTTTCATGAACCTGTAACCCAGAAGTAAAACCATCCATCTCCCCTACAAAGCTGACTTGTTTCATTTCCTTTTAATTTTTTCAAATAAACCTTGATCCACTGCAAAAAGTTTCATTTATAGCCCTTCAAAATTATTGTTTTATGCTCGCGTTAGATGGTGGAGGATTCATTAAGGCCTCCCTTATAACAATTCTTGGCCTACTGACATCAACACATTATCTGGGTTGATTCATTTTGGAGAAACCCTAGATCGGGAAAACATGAAAGGAGCCGAGAGAGCGGAGGATCTGAATAGCGACGGCCATGACAATCAACTCCAGCTCTACGACTGTCCACATTCGTTGCAGGAATCTGTTTCTGTCTCCAACGCATCACCGTGGGTTCAATCTGAGTTTGCTGGATTGCAGCGCCTGGTTTCCTTGTTTGATAAGGGTACCAGGCTCTACTTTTTCGCCCAAGAGCAGAGGAATTTTCAAGCCGCTGGCAATGGCTATCGCGGAGTAGTCACTATGGCGGGCACTGGAAAGATGGAGGCGCGCAAGAAGAAGACTTGCATGGCGATGAATCAATCCGATCTGTCTCTCCATGGTGGCAAAGAAGCTGAGAAGGATCGGATCCAGGGTCTTTACAATGAAGGCAAAGAGATCAGCGCAGTTTGGGGAAGCAAGCTCATCGGAAATTACAAGAAAATACAAGGGCCTATGAACATGGGAGTCGCTGGCGACGGATCTGTTTGCAGCATCAGATCTGGGCTTTTGGGACGTCGCCCTGTCCATTCCCAGCAACCAGCAATCAAATCACATAGGCAACAGGTAACATCAACCAACTTTCAGATTTTTATTAAACCCCCTGTGGGGAAATCTAGTCTAGTATGGGTACATGCAGAAAGCACCATTCTGCAGTTGAAACAGCAAATCTGGGCATTGATGGGATACCCTGTTCAGATCCAACACTTGGTCAGTGGGAGATGCTCCCTTCAGGACAACAGAACCTTGAAGAACTATGATATCAGCCCAGAAACAACCATTTCTCTAAATCTTAGGCTGAGAGGGGGTGTTGTGCCCCAGGGACATCCAAGCTCCACAGGAGGAGATAAAGGGAAAAGGACAACATCTCAGCAACAACCCAAAGGAGGCCTCTCTTATAAAAACATCTTACAGAGTAACAGAGATGCAGGGTGCTCTCCAGACCAAGGCGGGCATACACCTAGGCCATATATAGTAGATCAGCTTGGGCAAACCCCAGCCCTCAATATTGACTCTACAGGATTAGATGATTACGTTAAGTCATTTGAAACACAGGCACTAATCTGTCGTTTTAACTATTTTTGGCCAAAGCCTATGGATCTATTTCACTGGATCTACACCCATTGGACCATGGAATGTGATATACATCTGTGCTCCAAGGGGTTTTTCATTGTAAAGTTTGCATCTACGGAAGCCAGAGATACAGTCATCAGTGCAGGGCCTTGGTTTTGGGGAACAAAGAGTATTTTTATGACCCCATGGTTTCCAGATTTTGACCCAAACACAATGACTGTCTCCAGAATGCCGGTATGGGTCCGCCTATATAACCTTCCTCTTCACTTTTGGAGTGAACGAGTCTTGGAAGGAATTGGGAACAGCATAGGGAAATACATCAAAACAGATCTGGAGAGGATCGATGAGAGGATATACACCTTTTCACGCATTTGCGTGGAAGTTGACCTAAGTAAAGGACTGCCGGAAAATATAAAGTTGGTATACAAGCAACAGAACTGGCTGCAAGGACTAGACTACGAAAACAATGCTTTCAGATGCAGAATTTGTAGGCTGACAGGACACTTGCAAAGAACATGTCCAAAAGCCAAGAAAGCAAACAATAAAAAGAAACAGAAAGGGAAGCAGAGAAAAGGGTGGCAATACCCCCCTCCTGACTCAGAGGAAGATGAATCAGAAGCAGAGGAGGAAGTTACTCCCATAGAGAAGACTAAGCCTTCCCAAGGAAAAGAGACCCAAAAGGAAAACATATCAGCCAACAAGGCTTCACATTTCCATTCAAATCAGGCAGAGAAGACTAGCGAGGACTTGAGTATTGGAGGGATCAAACGGCATTACCCCTCAGATACTTCAGACTCAGATAAGGATACAGGTTCCCAGAAAGCAGAACAACAGTTAGTCCTAGCAACAATTGAGCCCTCCCAGGGAGAGTGGCACAAGGTCGAGAAGAAGAAGGGGAGGAAAACATGAGGTGTGAGTCTTTTACTCACTCTCTGGAACCAGTTTCTTCTGTCCTTTCCTCCCTTCCCTTCTCTTTTTCTTTTTTCTTTCATTCTTTATGAATGCACAGTAGCCCTGCTACGCTGCATTGTGTGCAAAAGCACATGAGCCCAATGGGCAATTTATGAAAATGCTTCAATGCATATGCTATGTGTAACTTTTCATTTTTATAAATAAAAGGTTACCGATTTTTTCTGTGGAAAAAAACACATTATCTGGGTTCAAGGCTAGAGTTCTCTTTCAAGTACCTCGAGGCTTTTATGCCTTAATGAAAATTTCTCTCATTTAAAATCATGGGAATACAACAATGTCCCTTGATCATTGGATCTTGCAAGTGGCTCAACATCAGCTCATCTATTCACACTTCACAAGATGTACTTAGGTACCTTGGCACTCATTGACATTAATGGTGAGTTTGCCTCACATTGGTTAACAACATTCATTAATGGCCGGTAATCCAATGACTTCTCTTCATGCTCGACATCAACACATTTATTCGCTTGACCAGAATTGTACAATCGAGTTTTGTAATGATTGAAGACTAGATAATTTCAGCATTTTGCAGCAGGAATCAATTTGTAACAGCAGCAATAAATATCCCAATATTTCCATAAAGAGAAAAAATAAGTAGCTCAAATTCCTTTGTTTACATACTCCATGATCCAACATAAAAAACTACACTCTTCAATAAACAAAACTCATCCACATTGAAGGTCAGTGAAAGTATGTTGTTTTCTAATTTTTAGTCATGCAATTCCTTAAAATACTAAAATTGTAATTTTGGAAAATTCCTCACCGCCTCTATACTCCCTTTGTCATATTGTCATAAACTGAAAAACACCTTTAGTTGGGGGGAAGGGACACCAATTCATATTCACATGTCATACATCATCACACATTTTCATTTCATTCCAACTCGCATATTCTTCCCACTCAACTATTTTTGCAGTATGATTCCAAAATATTATATGCTTTGCAAATGATCAAGTCATTGATAGTAATTATAGGACTTGAAAAGAAAACTCTCAATGTTTTCATGTACTTTGATGAAGAAAAAATAAAATTATTGTTACACAAGAACCAATGCTCAAAAATTTTGGTTGTCGCACAAGAACCAACCATCAAAAATATATGTTGCAATCAAACGCATTACACTTTTCAAAAGAGAATATGATCATGAAAATTTTGAAGAAAATCAATACAAGTCAAAAGCTCATAAAGAAGAAAAGTATTTTAGGAAGATAAACTTATGTACAAATGAATCAATGCAATATTTCCATAAGGACATGTAACAACTTCAGTTGGGGGGTATGTTGAGTCTCGAAATTGTCTTCCATCTTCATCCATATTTCCATCATTTCATAACCATTTAGCCCTCATTTCATACATATCTAGCCTAAAACCCTACATCAAGTAATAATATTCATGATCATATGGGTTAGAATAATAATTTTCCAAATTTATTTATTTTATGTATTTTTAAGTGAATTTATGATTTAAAAAAGAAAATTAACATGGTTTCATATAGATATATATGTTTTATGAGTTTTGTGACATGTGTAGGCTTATTTGGAGGTTATATAAGGGTCTTACTTGGCTTCCGAAGCACAAATTAGAATTTCAACTCAATAGGTGGTTCATATTCCAAGGAGAAAGATCATGGAGATATTGATGTGTCATGGGATTTGGGTCTAGTATTTAGGGATAAGTTGAGACAAATATGGATCTAGTAGATATTTAAGGGATTTAAATTTTTTGAGAATATATCCATAATTAATGTATAAATAGGAGGAGCATCCTTCAAAGGAATCAATTTGTCAATTATTCATTAGAATCATATTTATGTTTGTTCATTCAACATGAGTAATATCATTTTCTCCAAATCATGAGTTATGAGTGTTGTTTGATTTTAAGATGTGAAAATTGTTCATGTGTGCTCATTGAGGAATGGACGGATCCCCATCAACCACAATTCACACACATCTATAACATAGTTTGATTTCTTTTATTTCCTTTCATGCAAGTGTGCTTTATTTTCTGCAAGTGTGCTTTAGTTTCTACAAGTGTGATTTACTTTCCACAAGTGTGATTTCATTTCCTAGATTTGATTTTATTGTCATTAAACTACTTGCTTACTATCTATCTTAGTTTGATTGCTTGAAAAATCATTCACTAGTTGATATTTACTTCTTTCTAGATTAGTTTACTACTTTTTGTATTATCATAGTTTGATTCTTATATATTTTCACTTTATTTACCATTAAATTTATTTCTTACTAGTTCTCATAGTTTGCTTGCTTGATAACTAAATCAATAGTTGTTCTAGGTTTACCCTCTTTCTAGATTATCATAGTTTTCTTCTTATAGTTGTTCAAATATTAGTTTATAAGTTTTTATAAAGGCCATGGAATTAATTCATTCCACCTTTAGAATCTAATTCAGTTTTCTTACATGTGATTTATTTTGCAGTTTTCTTTAGTTATACTTGAAAGATGCACTTCATTTCTTTCTTTCCATCCTAAATAGACCTTCTACAAAAGTTTCATCTGAGGTCCCATATATTTTGGTTTTCTTCTAAGTTTATGAAACCCTCGGGTTGACATATTAAAATAACATGGATTTAACATACAATTAAATCACCCTACATCCATCTTCTGTGAAGTGAAAGGAAACTTGTTTGCTTGATGGAAGATGAAAAAATAAACTAAAAATGAAAAATATTTGAAAGTTCCCTCTATGGGAAAATTAACAAACTGATCAGGCATGGCATCTGCAATAAACTGAATGTAATATAAAATTATATGATTTTCTTCAGTGGTAAAAATGGAGAGGATGCCAACAATATCTTAATCAACCCATTGGTCTGAGTGGTAACTGATGATATAGGAAATGATGGTGATAAGTTTCTTGGTTACTTCTGGAAACATCAAAGAAGAATATGGAGGTTTCGATTTAGGAAGTTGGGAATATTCAAGGATAAATATCTCAAATATCTTATCTCTCTTAGGGAATGCAAAAAAAAATTTCAGCTCTGTGAGAAATTCTATAGATAAAGGGTTGGGAGACTCTGAATTACTACCTTGCAGCATACATGAAATAGCCTCAACTATAATGGTGAGGATAACTTCACCATTACATCTTACTATGGCTCTGGGATGGCACATAGCTATTTTGGCACCAGGAAATAAGTTAAGGTAACATATTTGTTTGTGGAAACATGAAATATGGTAGGGAAGATTCCCATATGCCTAATTCATCTTGCTAGTCTAGGAATTTTTGTTTCAACCAACTGTGAATTTCGAACAAGTCAAATTCATAGTTGCTATCTACAATTTTATATCGACAAGGGGAAAATGATCTAGGTCTATGGAAGGGGGCAACATTAGGTTCTCTTTGGGTTTCCCGCCCTTGTTTCTAGGGTATTTACCCATTGAGGCCATTATCAAACAATAGATCAGATGGAGGGAGGAGTATATGATTAAATTAACTAGACCAGGGAGTCTATTTGGGAGGTGCAGAGGTTGGGTTGTTGATGGAGATTGAATTATTTTTGTGGGTAGATCAACGATCACTGTAATAGCTAGGTCGACTGAAGAACTCACCAGAATGCATCAACTAGGGAGGAAAAGAAATTTTATCACCTTTTTGGGTTTAAATAGATTAATTTTATTAATTTTCCATTGCAGGTTTACCGTTAGGAGGGGAAGGGGTCTGTTGCACAGGACCGAGAGGCATTTATGGTTGGTAACAGTTTTTCGATAGGACAAGGGAGTGCCAGGTGGTGGAGTTTGATTGGGAGTGAGTCAAATTTTGAGGGTTAATTGGGATATGGTGAGTGGAGGAGGAAGGGTGAGGTGGGAGGAGTGGTAGTGGGGCCGGGTAGGTAACGTGGCGTGAGGGAATTGGCAGATAGATAAACGGTCAACCCGGGAAGACTTTTCGGGGGGGGGGGGGGGGGGTTTGTTAGATGAGAGGAATGGAAAGCCCCCCCCCCCTTGTGAGAAAAGCGCGATGGAGCTCCGGGGGGGCTAAATCGCTCCCTCGTCGTTAATACGGGTGGGGAGAAATCTCAACCGTTAATTTTTATTCTAAACTTTGAACTTTGAATAAATTTCCATATCATTTCCATTATTACATGCGCTTAAATTGTGACTAAGTATGAATTAATCATTATTAACACTAAATGACTTTAAAAATCATTTTAACTTTAAAAGACACCTATTTACCTATTTATGATACATTTGGACTAGCAGAGAATTTTTCTCTATTTTTTATATGTGTTAATCATGATTAAATGATATGATTTAACTTATTCACCAATGATAATCTACTTTGTTTTTATTCTAATCATGATTAAACAATGTGATGGACTAACTATATCTACCTATGCTATTTGCAATGTGGCATTTTAGCTAACAGCACATTTATTCAAAATTTGTAACTTTGAAGTGATGCATTTTATTTCTTGAGTGGCATTTAGGCTTACTCACTCCTACACATTTACACATTACTTCAGGGTTTCTTGATTTTTATTTTTTCTTTTATTCTATTTTTCTCTTTTTCTCATATATATATTTTTTATATACCCTCTTTTCACTTCTTTTTTATTATATATATTTTTTATTTTTGTTTTTTAAATCCTTTGAAGAATAAAATATTATTTACAATTTCATCAATTGAAATAGAATTGTTAGGCCTACGTAGTTTTCAAGATTGGCAAGAATAAACACTGCAGAGCCTACATCAAAACCACTTTGGAATCCTAGGATCTATCCCTCCTGAATTAAGAGAGGGATCCCTCTATATGAGTGTTTTCAATAGATATATCTTCAAGTTTTTGTTTGTTTTTGGTTGGGATGGATATTATAAAAATGAAGGAATTATTTTGAGGGGTAAAGGTGTGAGCAAGTTGAAAGAATGGTTTAGCTGATAGGATAGGTAAGAAACAATATCAATCCATTGGGCTATGGAGTCACAAAAGGATTTAATTGCACAACAAGTTTCAAGAATGGTCCATGGGGCAAGTCATCTATGTCAAAGGATCTCTTTAGATTGATTTTGTGGTATGGAACATCAAAAGTGTGGTGAGAGAAGCAAAAATATGAGAAAACAAAGAATAGCTTAAGATCAAGTAAGGACTTTTAACCTAGCCTGCTTTCAGCATATTCATAAGGAAATTTTTTAAGATAAACATAAAAAGTAGCCTAAGATCAGGTAAGGACTTTGAACCTATCCTGATTTTGACATACTCTTAAGGGAACTTTCAAAACAGTTGTTGGAGAAAACACTATAGGACAGGGCTAACCATAGACTTCCCTAGTTTAACTTTACATAGCATGTAATGAAAATATTATTCAAGAAAAATGTCTCAAGTTTTACTCAGCAAGACATGGGCTCACCAACATTTCTTGACTGGTTACACTCTATTGAAATCATTCCCCAAACACATATTTAGAAGAAAACATAAAGATAAAGATTTATCAGTGAGAAATAGGGTACTTTATAGTCAATCCTAATCTATATTTTCTATTCTTTATCAAATAAATTGGACAGTATGGAAAACATAAGAAAAATAAAAATTACAGTAAGAAAAACATCACCATTGACATAGACTAGGATCCCATAAACCAGCTTGTATATTTGATGTTCATACCATTTACAATCTTCAAGTCTAGTGGGTCTTTTACAGCTTCAAACTTCTCTTCTCAGCCTATATTTCTTCAATTACAAAACAGAGCTTCAACATGCCTCAATAGCTATTTACATTCAATGTGTTTTCAACCAACATTTACAATGGACTCCTTTTATGGTATTTTATAGATGAATTGAGGAGGTGGAGTGAAAGAAAGGGTTATTTGTTCAATTAATACAGAGTAAATGCTTCTCGTCCCTTGGGAATCCTTATGGAGAAGTGTTCAGATGTTTTAACTCTTTTAATTGATGTTTACATTAATTTTCATACTCTTTAGTCACTTTTGTTGACTTTTGAGGCTTTTGGTAGGCTGGAAATTACTTCTGAGTTGTCTTTGGGAAATATCTCTGACTGTGCATTAACTTTGTATTATTTTGAGGAAAATAAAACTGTAGGTGGAATTTCTGATCTTTGGAGGATTAATTTTTGTTAGTCATCAGTATTTTTTCCTTTTTTGATGACTAGATTCCTTGGCTGAATTTTCTAGAAGGAAATCTCAATCTATAAATTTTTCATCTAGAAAACACCTAAAAAAAAAATTTCGCTTCCTACCCCTCTTTTTCAGCCTGTGATGGAAATGGTCTTCAGTTTTCAAGTCCTTTCATAATTCAGTAAAACCTTCCCTATCTATAGCTGTCATAAGCTTTGTTTCTATGCCATCAAAATCCCCTGTTTTCATACAATTCATTGTCCAACATTAGATGAAATATTTTCCCCTTTCACACTAATCATTTGGTCATCTATTAACCTGATCATGCCTAAGAAACTATTCAAAATCTATGAAAAATTCTGTAGGTCTAGGTGGTGGTGTTTAGGGAAAAATCCTTGACAAAACTATCTTAAACCAAAAACCCTGTTTTCAACACCAGTCAGCCATCATTTTCTTCCCATCCTGCAAAACAAAACCCTGGTTTATCCCTAGGTCATACACCACTAAAATGGTTACTTTGTTTCTTTTCAGCAGAGCTCAAAAATGTTCAAATCAGGAAAAGAGAAAGAGTTTCCCTGTCTGAAGAAAGATGATCAGATCAAGCATGATCTTCATGAAACACAAAGAAATCTCTCCAAAGATCAAAAACATATATATACATCTCTGCAGGGGTGTATACATTGATGAAAGTAAGAAAGTATGAGCAAAAGATACACTTGAGGAAATATTTCAATACTGAGGAGTTTACCATCAGAAATCATATAGCACAGATGATGAAAAGAGGAGGCCTACTAGTTTCAAATCCAAGAATGCCAAAGGAAAAAGGTCCTCCATCAAGAAAAAAAGACATAAAGGATTAGTTAATTCCTATCTTCAGCACTCCATGACTACCTCCAAAGGTATCTTTTCATAATCTCTCCAAAAGGTGAAATAGCCCTGAAAATCACTCTTTTCTAGGTAAGAGGGACAGTCTTGACAGAGAGAAGTCTAAAGAAATTAGTGCTTCTTATACCTTACCATACACCTAGACTCTGAAAGGCAGTTAAAGACAAATTCACTGCACCTTACGAAAACACAGTCAAGGGAAAAAGATTTATTTCAAATATGCATAGCAGTGAGCACTCACAATTTACAAAGCAAATTATTTACTCCTAAACCTTCACAGTGATATAATGCAAAGGAGACATATATTACAGAAAAGATTTCATAAAGGAAGAGGACATATTGTTTGAAGGACTTCAAGAGTAATGAGTAAAATATCACAATTTTCCCATTATACAGTATCAGATGAAGATAAGTTTTTTATGTTTTAGGATGACCTCCTTCATAAACAAGCAGAGGGTCAAAACATAGTTTGATGACCTCCTTCATAAACAAGCAGAGGGTCAAAACATATTTTGATGACCTCCTTCATAATAATCATAGGGTAAAAACATAGCCAAAATTCCTCCTCCAAAAGATGAGGAGAGGTCATAACACACCTTGTTTAAATTCCTCCTTCAAAATAAGAAAAAAGACAATACAAGCCATGAGTCGCACCCAGGGCCAGTTTTGTTTCGAAATGCATTTTTGACCAAACATAGATGAAATTGAAAATAGTGAAAGAGGTTTTTGTATATCATAGGTTCAAGAAGAAAAACCTCCTTCCATTTCTACACAGGTATCATGGTTTGTGAGAAATATAAAAAATACAGGTGTCACGGGAGAATTTCTACATGGCTAGAACCAACATTCACCATTTTTTACCAGTGTTTGGAGAGTCAGTTTTTTGAGATCCAAATGGACACCAAATGAAACAAATAAAGTATATTTGTAAATTAAACATCCATGTTTTTCCAAAGAGCCATCTTGGGTCCAATTCCGACACAGGGAAATCATCCAAAAATGGCTTGCAACAGCACTATGCAATTTCTGCACCAGCATACACCATTTTTGACCAGTGTTGGGACAACCAATTTTTGAAAAACCAAATGGATACCAAATAACAAAAATAAAGTATATTTGGAAATTATACTTCCACATATTTCCAATGAGCTATCATGAGCTCAATTTGGATTTGAGGAAGGCATCCAAAAGTGGCCTGCAAACAGCACTATACATTTCTACACTAGGATTCACCATTTTTTACTAGTGTTGGGACACCAAATGACAAAATTCAAGAATATTTGGAAATTATACCTATATATCTTTCCAACGAGCCATCTTGGGCCGAATTTCGACACTGAGAAGGCTTCTAAAAATTGCTGCAAAAAGACACGACGCGCCTAGAAAAGGACGCGACGCACCTGTAAGCACTCCCAGTGTAATTTTCTAAAGGACACAACACACCTGGAAAAGGATCCAACACGCCTATGCACAGGACTGTAGCACCTCTCAAGAGGCCTCCAAATTACCAAAAATCATAATTTTGCACAGAAATTTATCTCCAAAAGCAACTGAGACATCTTTTAAGAGGTATTTGTGTTTCTTTGCCTAAATTTTTTATTAAAAAGCGTAGAAGAAACTCAGTGATTTTAAAGGGCTAGATGTCTTATTGGTTACAAAAGGCCTGTTTTATTGAGTGAGAAGAAAAACACAGTTTTAAGGAAGGGAGGCCTATTTTCAGTTTAAAGACTTGTTTTAAATGAATAGGTAAAATAGAAACACAGTCCTACAAGGAGGAAAGTAGTTGTTGTGCTAAAGGAGAAAAAACTTGTTTTCAAGGTCAAAGAATATGTTTGCAAAGTGATCAAAACAAACACAGTTTTAGGGAAAAATACTCATTTTCATTCAAAAAGGACTTGTTTTGATCAGCGATAAAGGAGATAGTGAGTTCAAGGATAAAACATAGTTTGTTTTCAAAATATAACCTTTTTACCAAAAGCCAGTGTTTGAAGAAGCAAGACCTTTGTCAGTTAAAACTTGCTTGGTTGGAATGGTTAAAGTGAAACACAATTGTGCAAGGAAGGAGAACAATGATTTCAGGGAGAATGGTAGACTTTGTTTTGTAAATGTCCAGTTTACTACATGAAAGAGAGAAACAATGTTTTGAAGAAGGTATCTACTTTCAGTTCATTCAAAAGTATCTTCTAATAAGCCAGTGAAGGAAACCTAAAGCAAACATGCAACCAAGGAAAGCCAACAATGGTGGATATCAAAATAGTTGTTTGCCCTGAGGCTGCAAGGATAACAGGTTCACATTGCAGGTCTAGACTTTGTGGTTACTCCTAAAGCAGTTTCAAAGGCAAATAAGATCCCCTATATTGAAGAAAAATGATTAAAACAAGCATCACCCATGCTTGATAGTGAAAAGGAAGAGTGTAGTGAAAGTTAAGAAAGAGGTACTAGTGATGATGATCATAGTGGCAGTCAGCATAACAGTCATGAAGAAAGCAATGATAGGAAAGAACAAGATAGTCCTCAACAAAGAAATCATATTGGTAATCAGTTAAACAGTGAGGAAGAAGGAAGTGATGGTGAACATGAAAAAACTTATGCTCAGCAGAGTAGTAAGCATGATTAAAGCTCCCGAACAGCTAGTGAAGATAATCTTCAAAAAGACAACAAGCAAGATCAGAAAGACAACCATCACTCAATTGAAAAAGAGATAGCAGTAACTTGCAGCAAGATAAAGAAAACACTCAAGAAGAAAGCATTCACAATAAAGAAACCCATAGTGATGGCAAACAAACACAAAACAGGGAACATTCCAAGGGTGACAGCATGAAAAAAAAAGAGAAAAATAGTCCTAAGGGTAGCCAAGACCAAATCAAGGACAATGAAACAAGTAATGATGGATCAATAGAAGACAGTAAAAACAGTGAGCATGAAGATAGCCCTCAAAGACATGTGCTTGCTGTCTCTCGTAGGCAAGGGGCCATGACCCTTTCCTAAAACATGGAAAAGCCTAAAATCACCAAGTCTACAAAGAAGAAAACCATTCAAGTTGTGACTAGTAATGTCACTAGAGCGCTCAGGAGTAGAGAAAAATTGCCCAAGCCATGTTTAAAATTGCCCAAAGGAGGCGCCCGGTGGAAAAAAGAGTAAAAGACATATCTCGGCTTGGAATCTTGGCTCAAGCTTCCATGCATGTTTCTAGAAACCCTTAAGGGGTTTTCTCACCAAAATTGAGCATTTTGTGACATGATCTTGTTTTTTTGTGTTTTTTAGGCCTAATTACACATTTTTCTAGGCGTTGCCATGTTTTCTAGGAGCATCCTCAGCTCATGAAAGTTATTTTTTTGGATGTATTAAATTTGATGGAATATACTCAGAAATTTTTAGAACAAATGAAGTTGTTTTGGTCCCTCAAAAAGGCCAAAAACAATCATTTTTCAACATTCTGCCCCTTATATCAGTAGGTGCTACACTTCTGGTTTTTTTAATCATTTCACTTTTTGACAGAATTCCCAGAATCAGTTTGGAAAAAATAAAGTAGTTCCAGAAATTAGACATCTAGGGCTTTCCAACAAGCTATCACAGGCTTTGTTTTGACATCGTGAAGTCCCTCAAAAGTTATCTACAATACAGGCCTTCTTCTGGCACTACGCTCCTGTAGGATTTTGCTGAAAAGGCAGTTTTCTGAAGACAACCATCCAAATGTGCATTAAGCTATTTTTAACTCTATGTTGGAGATTAAAAGTCAATTTTCTTACTATTTTTAGCTTAAATAGATATTTTGTGAAGATATTTTGTGCCTTAGGCTTTGCAAAGCCTCAAGGACAAAATCAGATATTTGTATTAGGCCAATGGCCTTCTAGTTGCTCTAGGTGGGTTTCCTCCTCTTTGGCCTATATAATCCAAGAGGATTCATTGTAACCATAGGGAAAAACTTGATGTTATAGAGAGCAATGCATAACATTGTGAGCTTTGAAGAAATACTTGTCTTATGAAGTGGATGATCTCTTGCTTGACTTCGATGGTGGAGGAGGATTGTATGTAGGATTCCATGGCTTGGTGAATGGTATTATGTTCCTTATCTGTTATATTTTCTTAGTTTATCATACATTTTTTCATCCTTCTTGCTTGTTGTATTTCAGTAAAGAATAAGTTTGAGATATTCCCATGGAGGCACCTCAAATTTCCTGATTCATTGCATCTTAAATTTTTTCATCTTTCTTGGTTATGTCAAATAATTCTTAATTACTCTTTGGTACCCTAAGAACTTGTTATCAGTTTCATTAATGGTTATTATGTATGTTGTCTAGTATGATTCACGGTATTCCCTGCTTACTCATAGCTAATCAAAACTCCATTCCTGAAATCTCTCTCTGAAATATTGGTTGTTTTAGTTAAGTCAAAGAGGTCTTATTTCGATCTTGCCCTTTGTCCATTCTTTGCAGTCTTATTTCGAAGTTCCCGATAGCTCAAGATATGATGTTTAGGAGTTCCCTCTTCATAGATTTAGTTGTTTGTTTATCTTGTTTGTTTCGCAAAAGTCTGAAGGTGATTTTCCCAAAGTTAGAGGGTCTTATACTTCTATGTATCACTGGATTGTTTATTTTATGCATCTATCTGTTTGAGTTTCGTTCATAGAAATTAATGGTCATCCCTAACTCATGAATGCTTTTTGTTTAACTATTTATGGTTAAAATCTCTTTGTCTTTCACAAACTTAATTTTCATCTCATTTCACTTACATCCAAAGAATCCATTTACCTCGACCAAATTGGCCCTGCAGCAATACCTTGTCCATCATTAAGACAATCTTGACCTCATCGGACCCCATAGTCAAATTGATTTGACGAACTCTTTATCTATTTGTCCTTTTGATCAGTTCCCCTCAAAAAACCAAAAACAAACGAAAAAATACTGAACAACTAGCCTAAAATCAAATATATAGAAGCAAACAAGTTTACATCCTTTGCATAATAGAGAGAGCCCTCTTTGAGTCTAGGAAGGCTAGGTCCTAGGGCTTCAAAGCTTGGTCTAATGTTACCCTGTCATTTGGTTTACCAATCTGCCAAATCACGGGACTATAACAATTTATTCAGTGATTTGGCATTTGAAGCATTCTTTTGGGTGATCTGTGTTCTTGGTGGCTTTAAACACTGATTAGGCCTTTGATATGGATTTTGGGCCTTTATAATCATCTTCGGGCTTTAAACTGTGTCTTTAACCTTTAAAATGTGGATTAACTTTAAATATTCATACTTTGCTTTAATCCTTTAATCTTTAATCTCCACTGTCTTTCCTTTTGCTATTGTGGACAGGTGGCTTTAGCACGCGGAGGGTTTCATTTGTTTTACCAACATTAATGGGGCACTAATAAAACACATAAAACCATGGAAAATCCCCCTTTTACGTTTTAAACCCCAAGGATCATCATCCCGGGAGTTTTTTCCACTGGTCTAGCTATGGGGTGAATGCCATTTCACCCGCACAAAACAAACAAACCGTTATATAAAACCTGCGAGGGAGGAGCTAAAATGCTAGCAAAGGCTTTAAAGGAGGTAGAAGGAGCAGTGAGGCGGAAGGAGAAATTCATGGAGGGAGGTAGAAATATGAAGAAAATGGGTTAAAAATTGTATTTTGGTGCGAAATGAAAAAGTGGTTTTGCGAAAACCATTGGTGGTTTTTGCGCAGCATTCAAGTAGTAAGTGGTTTACACTCGAACTAACGCGATATCATTTATCACGTGACACACGTCCTCCCAAAACCATTTATTTCGTGTTGAAAATGCGTGATTAGTTTTATTGGTGAAATGAACGCGAAACATATATGGGACCATTAGAGCTTCGGGCCGAAGATCAACGGTCATGAATGAGTGCAAAATGTTGGAACTTGCGTGGTGGAAAAGGCAGTGGGACCAAGGTGACATAAGCAAATTTTTCGGGTAGCAGGTTTATGTGATTAGCGAGGTTGAATGTCGGGAAGATTAGTGGCTGTCAGATCTTATAGATCAATGGTGGGGATGCATTTGCAGGGATGAACGAGGAAGGATGGTTAGATGGTTGGCGAGAGCATGGTGGCTACTGGATCAGCAATAGATAAACGGTTGAGATCTATTTCAGGGGGGACTGAGGGTACGGAAGAAAATTCTTGGGGTGTCCTTGTTGGGCAGTGAAAAAGGTATGAAATTACAACGTGTCTTCTCATTATTTTACCATAGACATACTCCTTTTTTCCTTTGAAAGGTAATTTATTGTAATAATTATAATATAATTGGAATGGTTTATGTTTATTGTAAAAATATGGCTAAAGGTTACTTTTTGTTGACAAAACAGGAATTCGACGAGGTGAACAGTTGTACCAAAGGCGGGGCTGAAATGAATGTAACTGCTGCTCCATCAACGTCGAACCATATCCAGCCAAAGGCAAGGAGATCCAAACGAATTTCCAAGAAAAGGCAGGGGACAGCTCGGCCTCGGTCAGAGTAAACAGGATGATGACTAAACAAAGAGGAGAAAATCACTCAAGATCCTTCGATCCTGAGGGATCGCTGTTCAAAATCATCTTATTCCTTGATTTGTTCGTCAAGATTTGATATATAAAGCAATTTCCTTTAGTGACAAATGGACCATGTGTTGAGAGAGTGAGCTGGTTGAAAAGCTTTACAATTAAACATTTCCTCTGTAATATAATGTTTTATTGATTCTCGGCTTCGAGAGAACCTTCTCTGTAATTCTTTATGTTTGTTTAATATAAGACACACGTTTTGTTTCATCTTCCAAGTTCTAAATTAGCCCAGCAGTATTTCACTAGCGCTAAGGGCCCAGCTCTGGTGGAATCACTTCGCTGCTTGTATTTTTAATCCTTTCTTACTGTTGTGTGAAGTGTGTTTAATGTTTATTTCAGAATTGATTTATCGTTGTTAGATCAAATACAGATTCATTGCTATTTCATCCTTTCCGAGAAGCACATTTGTTATTCAGTTATCTTGTTATCATTATAAAGCTTTTTTGTTCTGTATCTGATTCGAGTTGTTGTTCCATTAAGTTATGATTTGTTATAATTTATTTTTGTGTAGTGATTGGCTATCGATAGGATTGAAGTGTGGAAATCTAATTGTTTGATCGCGTCAGAACTGTAATTTCTGTTCATTTCATATTGTTGTTCCATTTCTGTTCATTGTTTATTCATAGCTTTCGATTAGCAAATAGATGAGTTATAGTTATATGCTGTTGTTCCTCTCTAGATTTTGTTCCTTTTAGTTATTTTCATTAGTACGAAGGGATTTTGCTTTTATTTCGATTGCTTTAAAGATCACCAACTATAGAGGACACTAGTTATTGCTTCCAAGTCCCCAGATTGGTTATCTTGCATTGATTTCTAAGGGAAGGATTTATTGCTACTGTATCCCTGATCGATGTTTTGCAGATTGATGTAGTTTCATTTTTAGAGCAATTCTATTCATGTCACTGTAATTAGATTTATTTACGAGCATTTGTTACTTTTTCATTTAACGTTATGTACTACTTCTTCATAGCATTGCTCTTAGATAATTGCAGCCTCAAACAGAGTACACTCTTGAAATAAAAAGTCTCTCCTAGATTGATGATTAATGTAGGCTAATTAGGTGTTCAAAAGATACCTTTTTATGACCCAACATTTTGGTGCCGTTGCTGGGGAGAGTGTATGCCATTTCAAAGGAGTGATGCACATCTGATTTTATTCTTCTTGCGAAGAATTGGGTATTAAAGACGGAAGGTAAGAACCTGTGCACTGGGCAAGAAATAAAATTGCTCACGACCCGCTTCATAGTAGAAACAGGTAAGCTTATTTTTTTAGGTATGAATGAAGGTTTGTTTTCTTGAATGAAAAGACAAACTAAGCAAAACAAAATTCCTCCTAAAACTAAAAAACCTATGGGAACGGTGACCCTTGAGCGAACAACTTTTATTGATGAAATCCTTAAGAAAACCAAATCTCAGCCATCAGCAGGATTTAGAAAAGCTATTTCTAGATAGCCTACTAGTTCCCTTCAAGCTACATAATCACCATCTAAAGCCTTTGCTGAGATACACAGTCAAACAGAGGGAATTGAGCAAGATTCCCAAGAAATTGAGAATCCTTGCATAAGTTTCCCTCAAGAAGGGAACTCTAGCAATCTCCAAGAAGGAGAAGGGGAAACGGGAGAAACCAGAGACTCAAAATCTCCTATTAAAGTGGCCCAAACAATAAGCAGCCCAGATAAGGGAAGTGATGTTCAACTTATTCAGAACCAAGGTCCTCAATCACCTCAAACAGTAAGTCAACAGGGAATACTTATTATTCCAGATAAAGGGAGTGTTGTCAAAGCCATTCTTGCCCCTTCTTGTCAACCTAGAAATTCCTTAGAAATCCTAGAGGGATATTGGCATATCTTCGATCAAATGGCCCAGAACCAAAATCAGAACCAGCAGACACCCCAGTAGACCTCTACACTGCAATATCCTATAGTAGATAGTGCAGTCAACGCACCTATGAAAGCTATTCCCCTTCAACATATTCCCACATTTCATGGCTTAAAATCAGAGGATCCAGACGTGTTTTTGTTTGAATTTGATGTGATGTGCAGGGGATATGATTATAGCACCGATCCCCAAAAATTAAAACTATTCCCTTCAACATTAAAAGGGGCAGCCTTACGATGGTTTATGGGATTAGGTGGAGGTGTCATAACTGATTGGGATTAGATGAAAGCTGCATTTTTAAAGAGGTATCAAGATTATTGCAGATCTCAGGAATTAAAAGATGAAATATTCCAAATGACAGCAAAACAAAATGAAACCTTGGAAGAATATGTGGAACAGTTTCAATACAACCTTCAGAGATCCCCTTATGCATCTTTACCCTTACCTGATAATGTTTTGGAAACCACATTAATTAGGGGAATGAAATATCAATGGGTTGAAACATTGAATATTATGGGAAAAGGTGATATATATTAGGAAAGTTATCCTAACATCACTGATTTGTGTATCAGGAGTTCGAGGGGAAATACAAGGTTAAAATCAGCAGAACGTGATATAATTACAAGGGAAAATAAGACCTCTAATGAAGGTGTGACTCGTGCAGAGATTGGAAATTTTCTAGAAGACTTTAAGACAGACATATTGGGGACTCTAACAACATAGTTTGATATTATGCAAGCCAAACAGAAACAAGCAGAAGCAGAGAAAAATTTGGCAATATTATGTCCCAGATGTAGGAAGAAACACAACCACAAAGAATGCCCGTTGGATGTGATTAAAGTTTGCGCCATTTGTACGAAAGATCACCCTACAGAGGGATGCCCTTCACTTCTTGGCCTAAAAGTAGTTTATAAGGAGGCAGAAGAAGAATCAGAAGTGGTATGTCTGCTTAATCAGCACCGACAATGGCAGCCGCGACAATCAAGTATGCAAAATGATCCATTTTCTTTTTAGCCTCCTCAATATAATGCTTAACAATATAGTGGGATGTGGAAAAATCAACCACCTTTCCCAAATTGGTCACAACATCCATTTCCTCCCACATCTTGGCCAAATCAAAAAAACCAAAATAATTGGCCTAGCTTTCCTTTCTACCCACCATTTTGGAAAAATAACTATCCTACACAATGGTCCCTCTCTACTTCCCAGAGTCAGGCCTGGCAGTCAAACTGGCAAAAACCTACAAATCAGCCAGCCGGATCAATTCCTCTCTCTCAACCTACACTTCCAGCTCCCTATACAAATCCCCAGACCAACTTAAGACCGCAACTCCCAGCCCAGCCCAACCCAAACCCAAAAAATAGGCCAGTTCAGTCTGTCCAAATAATAAAACCCCCAGAATTAGAAACTGAACTGAAGGAGTGCAATGATCTTCAATTAAGGTCTGGGCGCATAGTAGAAATAGAGAGAAACAATGATGCTCATATTGAAGATCCGTTACCTGTAAAATGAACATTACAAAATGAGAAGGAATTTCAACAACAAAATCAACAACAAAGTCAACAACAAGTAACAAATTCCTCTCCACCATTCCCAGAATGATTAATTATACCTCGTCCATTAGAACAACCTAATTTTGATCTTCCAGGAGAATTAAAAAATTTGTGTATAAAAATCCCTTCCCTCCAAGCTATACAATACATTCCTATATATACAAAAACCATTAAGGAATTATGCATAAAGAAGCCAAAGAGGAGAACAACCACTAATCCTACTGTCCAAATAGTTGGTACGTTATCTGATTTTTTATCAGGAATGGAAACACTTGTAAAATACGAAGACCCAGGAAATCCTATAGTGACAGTCCAAATCCATGGGCATTTGTTTCCAAATGCCTTAGTTGATTTAGGAGCAACAATAAATATTCTAACAACCACCACCTATCAAAAACTTGGCATTACATCACTAGAACCAACAAAAACCTTATTGGAATTGGCTGACCAATCGGTAGTCAATCCAGAAGGTACATTACAAGATGTAATGGTATCTATAGACTCCTAGGAATACCCTGCTGACTTCCTGGTTATTAATCCAAATAACCGGCTAGAAGGACATCCGTTGATCTTAAGTAGACCTTGGCTGGAAACTGTCGATGCTTATATTGGATGTCGACAAGGCAATATGACAATAACAAGGGGAAACTATGTCAAGAATTTATCCCTATATCCCCCAGCCCAGCCAAGTCTATTAATAATCAAAACAAAAAAATAACCTGCATCATATCTAATGGAAAATATGAGATCACCTCTAACTATAGAAAATGCTCTTGATTTTAAAGATCAAACAGAGGATGATATCATTAATAGTTTTATTAATAAACCACAAACTAGATCTCATCTATAATGTCACATGATCAAGGCAGCATTTGATAATAAAGAAGAAGAATATCCTTTCAAAGATATTCCTGATCAAGCAATACCTACTACTTCTGTGTACAATAGCAAGATTGTAGAAATTGAGCCAAGAAAAACTCTAAACATTAACAAAAATCTCACTGTTTAACAAGAAGAGAAATTGCTCCAATTATTACGAAAATACAAAGCAGCCTTTGCATGGGATTACCTTGATATGAAAGGAATTGACCCTCAATTGTGTACACACCACATCTATATTGAAAAATATGCAAGACCCATTCACCAGCCGCAAAGAAGACTAAACCCTCACCTCAAAGATATTGTGAAAGCTGAATTACAAAAACTATTGGATGTTAATTTCATCTACCCAATATCTGATAGCAAGTGGGTCTCTCCATTAGTAGTGGTACCAAAAAAGAACGGAAAGTGGAGAATATGTGTAGATTACCATGAACTTAATAAGGCAACATAGAAAGACCACTTTCCCCTTCCTTTCATTGACCGGGTATTAGACACATTGGCAAGAAAGAAATTATTTTCTTTCCTCGATGGCTTCAGTGGGTACAATCAAATTCAGATTGCCCCTAAAGACCAGGACAAAACTACTTTTACCTGTCCATGGGGGACATTTTCCTACCGAGTCTTACCTTTTGGCCTATGCAATGCCCTTGCTACATTTCAAAGGAAAATTCTTAGCATATTTGCAGACTTAATAAATGAAGGCCTCGAAATATATATGGATGATTTCACACCTTATGGGGATGATTTTGAGCCTGCATTGGAAATCCTAGAAAAGGTATTGCAAAGATGTATTGACACTAGGCTTTGTTTAAGCCATGAAAAGTGTCTTATGATGATGAGCGAAGGAGTTATCTTAGGGCATTATATTTTAGTAGCTGGAATTCAAGTGGACCCAGCTAAAATTCAAATAATCTTGTTAATTCCCACACCCACCACACAAACAGAGGTACGTAGCTTTCTTGGATTTTCTGGTTACTATAGAAGATTTATAGAACATTATTCTCTAATAGCTGCACCTTTATATGAAGTGACTGGAAATGTTGATTTCATTTGGACAGATAAATGTGACAATGCCTTTAATGATCTTAAAAATCTTGTTTCAATAGCCCCAGTGTTGAGGGGCCCAAATTGGAATTTTCCATTCCAAATTTCATCTGATGCCTCAGACACAGCAATTGGAGCAGTACTTGGGTAGGAGGAAGACAAGAAGCCATATGCAATATATTATATTAGCAAAAATATATCCCCTGCTGAATTAAATTATACTGTGACTGAGAAAGAATTTTTAGCTGTAGTTCATGCTATAAATAAGTTTAGACATTATATAACTGGGTATCCTGTAGTACTATATACTGATCACGCTGCCATTAAATTTTTAGCAAATAAACCTATTACAAATGGAAGAGTGACGAGATGGTTGATTTTACTGCAGAAATTCAACATCACAATCAAAGATCGACTCGGGAAAGAGAACCCTGTAGCTGACTTTCTGTCAAGAATGCCGAAGCCAACAGATACAGAAGTAGTTGAAGACAACTTTCCAGATGAACATCTCTTCGCTATTACTGTTAGAACACCATGGTATGCTGATATAAAAAACTATTTGGCAATAGGTAAATTACCTAAAAATCTATCCCTTAATGAACGAAAACAGATAATACAACGTAGTACCCGATTCTCTTGGATTGGGGGCTATCTATTTCACACATGGGGAGATATGCAAATAAGAAGATGTGTTCAGGAGGACAAAGTATTTGACATTTTGAAAACATGCCATGATGGCCAATGTGGCGGACATTTTGCAGATCGTAGAACTGTCGATAAGGTTTTATGAACAGGCTATTACTGGCCTACCATCTTTAAGGATGCCAAAAAATTCGTGCAGGCATGTGATAGCTACCAAAGGGCAGGTCGCCCTGGTCAGTCTGATGAAATGCTTTTGAAACCTCAACTAGTGATTGAACCATTTGAACGCTAGGTACTTGATTTTGTTGGCCCTATTAGTCCTCCCTCAAACCAAAAAACATACATCTTAGTTGCAACCAAATATGTCACTAAGTGGGTCGAAGCAGAGGCACTTTCAAAAGCTACAGAGGACTCTGTAGTACAGTTTCTTTTCCAAATATTTGTGTGCTATGGTCTCCCAAGGGACATAATCATAGATGGAGGACCACAATTTGTAGGTAATAAATTAGCTGAAACATTGCAAAACTACCACATTCAACACAAGATTACAACCCCATATCACCCATAGGCCAATGGCCAAGTAGAGAGCATGAACAAAGTAATTGAATCTATATTAACAAAAACCGTTGCCTCACACAGATGAGATTGGGCCTACAGATTGCCAGAAGCATTGTGGGAATATCAAACAATGTGGAGACCTACTACAGGATATTTTCCATATCAATTAGTATTTGGAAAAGAACCCATCTTTCCTATAGAATTTGAAATTCAAACATTAAGAACAACTCAAAAGGTGGGTTTAAATATAAATGAAGCTCAAGCTAAAAGACTGCAAAAAATTAATGAGTTAGATGAAATTAGGCTCTCTGCTCTTCAGCACACAGCATTAATTCAGCAACAGAGAGCCAAATTGCATGACGCCCATATCAAAGAAAATATCTTCCACGAAGGAGACTGGGCACTCCTATATGATTCTAGGTTTCAAGATTTCCCAAGGAAACTCTAGACATGATGGCTTGGACCCTATGAAATACAAAAAGTGCATGATAATGGAACTATTACATTAGCTACCATTGACGGATCTAGACATTCCTTTAAGGTAAACAGTCATCGAGTACGATTGTATCATAAACTGCTTACCCGGGAATCCTTTTACCAACAGTTACAGGAAGATTCTACCATGGAAATTCTCGCTGAAGGGGAGAACTCCTCCTCGGCACCAGTTTTTTAAATCATTCCTTTTTTTAAATTTTGTACATAAAGCATTTTTCATTTTCTTAATTGTTGTTCATTCTTTCTAAATTTTTTTGTTTATATCATTTCTTTATTCCGTCATCGTTTTTTTTATGAAATTCTGAAAAAAGAAAAAAACTCTGTTTATTTCGTTTATTTTGAGTTTTTTTGTTCCTTTCCAAAGGAACAACACTTCTGCTATTCCTTTCGAAAGGAACAATAGTTCTGCAGAGTGCTTTTGTTGTTCCTTTCGAAAGGAACAACACTTCCGTAGATTTTTTTTGATGTTCTTTTTAAAGGATCAACACCTTTTTGAGTGGATTGTTTTTGTTTTAAGCCAGCATTTTGAGAATTTTTTATCACTCTTCTAAAGGAAAATATATCATTTATATACAATCATACAAATTAAAGCTTATTGTAATCAGCAAATCAAAAGAAATCGTTATTTTTAAGGAAATTGTCTAGTAATGATAAGAAAAAAATGAAAAGGGGCATGATCAATAACATAATTTTGCTACTTTATTACCATTTAATTAATCTGATTGATTATCTTTATCATGACTAGTTCTTTCCCATATGCTATAACTTTCTTTGATTTTTATTTATGGAATAGGAATAAGGGCATATTATTTTCTATTGAGATGTTTAGACTTCTTCCACCATCCCTACTCTTAAGGAGTGTTGAGCCATCCTTTATGAATAACTAAGGAAAAGTGCTATATGAAAAAAAAAATATTAATAATTTTATGATTGTGCAGATGGAGGATAGGGGGTCTCATCAAGAGCCAGCCTACCATGATCATAAGGAAGGCAGTGAAGTGGCATTCCCATCATGGCCACCAAACCAGGGATATGGTCCAACAGACAATTGGAAAAAATCAAGAAGTCTTTGGAACAGAGGTCTCATCACGAGCTGGCCTGCCCACCTTTCACTTCTTCCCAGTGAATGGCATTGTGGTTTATCTGGTCACCAAGCCAGCACAATGGCCTCCATCATAATATTCAACAAAAATTACTTCCTCAGCATAAATAAAGAACAATGGTTCCATGGGTAACAAAGAAACTCTATCAAGGTTATGGACACCTATGGGCAACAGAGCTCTGTTGATGGTATTGGAGTCACATTTATACACATCAATAGTTATATTTAACCCTTTTCCTATATCTCTATTTAAATATCAAATGAAAGTATGAATCCCTTACCTTTACTTCTGAACCTATTATAAATGAAAATCATTACAAATCGATCATATTAGTTTATGGTAAATAATGCAATTGTACTTATGTTTATCTTATGCTGTCCCTTCTCCTCATATTTGAATCATTACAAAATTATTTTCTATCCATTACCGATTCATCACACACATTGATTTCAGTAATTGCTATAATTTGATTGAATGTATCATAATTATGCATGCATTTTACTGTTGTACTACTGCTGTGCCACACTTGCCTCTCTCAATTGACGATCGAGGACGAACTATCGTCCATTTGGGGGGCGCGGATGTCTGCATGATGATCAAAACCTGAGATTTCTTTACCTGTATGTGAACCAAATCCCTGCATTTTAGGAAATAACAAATTTTCAATGACATTATTCCAATTCACCGTGTTGTGCTGTTCCATTCCAATTACTGTGTATTGAGAAAAAATAACAGAGTGTAGAGATGATGGGAGGACGGCCAATTCGTAGTGAACCACAGGTTTTGATCGTTTCTGATGCGGCACAAGCAATTTTAGAAAGACTGGGGTGGATTACATATTTTATGAGGATGCAGCAACCCCATGAAGCAGTGGCCACCGAATTTTTACAGAAATTGCAAGAAGGATCCTCCATGGTCAGAGGAATACAAATAGTTGTATCCGACGAAATAATCGCAGAGGTGTCTGGCATCCCAGCGCAAGGGACTATTTGGACTCAAAAAAAGATTAGGATTCGAGAAGCCATGAATATTTTTCAAGATGAAGGACAGACATTAGTTATTAAAGGCAAAGGAGTTCAGCTAGCCTCATTAGGAGAACCATGGACAGAGTTGGCCAAGATTGTGCAGGCTTATATAATGTGCGACGAAAGAAAAGATGTGGTAAGACCTCGCCACCTTAAGCTACTAGTTGTATTAAAACAAAAATGCACCATTAATTTTCCTGCATTTTTAAATTCTTTGTTGCATGATACTACTCGTGGTATAAGAAAAGCTCAACATGCAGATATGGTGGTCAGCCACCATTGTCTAATTCGATTAATAGTGATTCATAGTCTCGCCCAGCAACACACCAGCTAGGAAGAGTTGATATTCTCCATTGACGAAGGGTTAGCTTTACCTGCCCCAAAATGGAAGAGGATGGCCGACTCAATAGTTGAGCCATCTACTCACAGACAGTCCCTCCGATCAAAACAAATTAGGAGGATGGTGGAAGGACTTACGGGCAGCAGCAGCCAGCCCCTGGAATTACACAACTCAGAGGATGAACAACCTCCACAATTGGAGGGAGAAAGCCCCCGTACTGATGAAGAACAGGAATTGGAAGGAGAAATTCACTAATCAGATGAAGAAGAAATAAATCGCCACACCGGTAGTGAAAAACAATCCAGTGCAAAGGAAGCAAATAATGAGGAAGAAGAAATCGAAGGAAATACTGAGGAAGAAGAAATTGAAGGAGAAATTCGATATTCGAATGAGGAGGAGGGAATTTATCATACCTGTGAGGAGGATGAAGACAATCATAGCAGAGATAAGGAAGGAACAGAGCCTCCCGAAAATGCTATCCTAAGCCCTTTACAGGAAGACCAATTGGCCCAGATTTGGCCAATATGAGTGATTAGGCATGGCCTCATAGCCCTTTGGACCTTAATATTGATATTAATAAACTACCAGAGTACTCTACTATCGATAAAGAAACAACTGGAGAAATTTTGAATGAAACAACAAACCCTAGCGAAGCTAGGGTTGCTTCTCCTGAGAGGCGTGAACAGGAGAAAGAGAACACCGAACCAATATCTCAACCTGGAAGCCCCCAGGAGATTGTAGAGTCAACTGAGAATATGATTCCCAAGGAATCTAGCCAAGGACATATGAATGTGGAAGAAGAACCCCAAGAAGAAGGTCAAGAAAAAAATTTAACTAAAGGCATGGCTGATATAGATCAAAACCCTATTAAGAAAATGGGTTCAGATAAAGGAGCCGTTCCATTAAGAAAGAGGAGGAAAACAACTGAGATTGAGAAGCTTCGCAGGGAACGAATAAAGATTCATAAACTACTATAATAGCTCAGGCAAACTATTAGGGTTCCAAGAATGAAACAAATGCCTAAGCGAGCCCTTAAGAGAAGAAGCATAGCTATCAAAAGAATTTCGAAAAAGAGAAAGGTGACCGCTAATAGGAACCCCCAAGTTGCAGAAGAAGCCATACCTGAGCCTAATTATGAGGATGTGGAGCAGAAAATGGTTGTTCCAACACAATTTGTTCCAGAGGAACCTGTTTCAAGTGGAAATATGCAATCTAGCAGTCAGCACACTTTTAGTGATCTGACACAGGCCAGACTCCAAGAAGAGTTGGCACAGGCCTGAATAGAAAGGCAAAGATTGGAGGAAGACACTGTCCCAAGAAAGAGATATCAGGAATTGCATCAACAAATGAGAATTATTCATGAAGCAGAAGCTGAAGCTCATGAAAAATTGTGGAAAGCAGAGGAAAAGGAAGATAAGGTAATGAACCAACTAAATCTAGCCTACAATCGAATGGACACTCTCTGCTCGTTGTATACTAATGTCTTAGCCTGTAGATGCCCCGCCAAAAACTATGCTTTGTTTTTACTAGAAAGATATTTACAAATAAAGATCAAGGAAGTTAGGGCAGGGAAATCCATAGAGCTAAAAACTATAGACGACTTTGTATCATGCTGCAAACTTTATGGGATCAAATTACAGTGCCTTTTGTGTGAATTTTACTTGCATAATCTAATACTTGAAAATGACTATGAATCAAACCCTAGCCCTTTTGTTGGAGATGTTCAATTTCAGGCATTCATTTCCTTTGTTCTAAATCAATTAAAATGGCTTAAAGCCTATAACGCCTTTCAAAGGCAAGAAAATGAATTAGATCTGTGGGTCATGAGTGAACCTCAGAACCCACTTCAATTTTGGGCTAGGCAGAAAATATTGATTACTAAGGAAGGTGTTACCCAAGCCTTGGGGCCTGTCCACAAATCAATTATTTTGAATGGAACAGATTATTTCTCATCCATTAGAAACCAAGCTTATATAGCAGCTAAGGTCAGGTGGAGAACCTCCAATCAGAATGTGCAAAATAGGGAACCATTTAATTATAGAAATTTTGGGCTAGCTGCAAACCGCTTGATTTCATATAGTCATCTCATTTTAAAAGAAGGACCATTCTGGTTAGGATGTAGGTTCCGCAGCCCTATTGCATGGTACCCTACTTCAGACTACAAAGCTATTTATGAACTCCCTGAAGGACAGAAAGAACATGTTTTTGAGGAATTAGCTGCACTACATGGTTTTAGGCCTGTCGATGACAAACCTTATCCGGCTTATTCTTTGACTGCTCTCCATGTGAACTATAGTTTTCATGAGGACATGAAAAATATTAAGCAAGGGTGTATGTTGGGCAGTGAAAAAGGTATGAAATTACTATGTAGCTTCTAATTCTTTTACCATATACATACTCCTTTTTGCCTTGGAAAGGTAATTTATTGTAAGAATTATAATAGAATTGGAAAGGTTTATGTTTATTGTAAAAAGATGGCTAAAGGTTACTTTTTGTTGAAAAAATAGGAATTCGACGAGGTGAACAGTTGTACCAAAGGCGGGGCTGAAATGAATGTAACTTCTGTTCCATCAGCATTGAACCATATCTAGACAAAGGCAAGGAGATCCAAACGAATTGCCAAGAAAAGGCAGGGGACAGCTCGGTGTCGATCAGAGTAAACATGATGATGACTAAACAAAGAGGAGCGAATCCCTTAGGATCCTTCGATCCTGAGGGATCGTTGTTCGAACTCATCTTATTCCTTGATTTGTCCGTCGAGATTTGATATATAAAGCAATGTCCTTTAGTGACAAAGGGACCGTGTGTTGAGAGAGTGAGCTGGTTGAAAATATTTACAATTAAACATTTCCTCTGTAATATAATGTTTTAATGACTCTCGGCTTCGAGAGAACCTTCTCTGTAATGCTTTATGTTTGTTTAATATAATACACGCGTTTCGTTTCATCTTCCAAGTTTTGAATTAGCCCAACAGTATTTCACTAGCGCTAAGGGCCCAGCTCTGCTGGGATCACTTCGGTGCTTGTATTTTTAATCCTTTCTTACTGTTGTGTGAAGTGTGTTTAATGTTTGTTTCAGAATCGATTTATCGTTGTTAGATAAAATACAGATTCATTGATATTTCATCCTTTCCGAGAAGCACATTTCTTATTCAGTTATCTTGTTATCATTATAAAGCTTTGTTATTCTGTATCTGATTCGAGTTGTTGTTCCATTAAGTTATGATTTGTTATAATTTATTGTTGTGTAGTGATTGGCTATCGACAGTATTGAAGTGTGTAAATCTAGTTGTTTGATCGCATCAGAACTGTAATTGATGTTTATTTCATACTGCTATTCCATTTCTGTTCATTTTTTATTCATAGCTTTCGATTAGCAAATAGATGAGTTATAGTTATATGCTGCTGTTCCTTTCTAGATTTTGTTCCTTTTAGTTATTTTCATTAGTACGAAGATTGAGTTTGCTTTTATTTCTATTGCTTTAAAGATCACCAACTGTAGAGGACACTGGTTATTACTTCCAAGTCCCCAGATTGGCTATTGTTGGGCCTTAGTTTTGGTCTTATTTTGCTCAAAGAAACTTACTAATCCATCTATTTTCCATCCATTTTCCCTTCATTTATTCCATTTTGATGTATATTTGATATCTATTCAGGTATTTAATTTTAATTTTTCAATTTCTAAAGTTTTTATGAAAGTTTGGTTTTTAGTGCAAAATTGGCAGATTCAGAAATTCCCGTAATAGCTCTATGGTTGATGTGGTTGCAAGACACTTGGGCACGAATTGAATGCATGGATGGACAGCTTGGGAACTAGGACTAAGCCAGCTATGCTTAGTTTGAATAGAACAAGCTTTATTAGGCCCATTTGGTGCTAGTCAATCATGACTAGTCATTCAGAAATCTCATAGAAATAGGGCAGTTTTGAGATTCTATGGGATTGGTCATATTTCTTAGGATAGGAGTAATGAATTCGAATTAGATAGGTGGATGAGATTAGATGGGTTTGTTTGAGTGAATATAGATCAGTTTGTTTCATGAGACTTCTTATTTAAAGCCAAAACTTTGATGGCTTATGTATTGACTTATTATACTTTTATGCTGTGACACCTTTGGATTGAGGAGCTAATTTGAAGACTTGTGTTATTATTATTTTTCTGTTCAATGCTATGAATGTGTAACTGAATTTAAGCTTCTGAGATCACCTCTCAAGTGTGCAAGGCAAGGGTGGAGGGCCCCCATTCCAAGCTAAGTACACTTCCTTGTTAACTAGTTTTATTTCCTTGTAATCTGGTTATTGTAGAACTGTTTTTTTTCAAAGCTTTATTTCAGATTGCTTTATGGTTCATGCATAGTGATTGATTTCATTAATTCATAGCTTATTCATCACTTTATTGAGTTGGAAAAACAGGTGTTCAAGTTGAGCATCCCTTCTACTAAAATGATGAATTAAAACTAGTTTCCTTTGTTTGTATGCAAGTAGTTTCTTATTGAGATTTTGATATTGAGATGAATGAATTATGATGGAATACCTTATGTGTCTCTTAAGTTAAGAGTTTCTTTCATTAATAATTTATCCATCTTAAGTTCTTGGCTTTAATCTCTGATTCATTAAGTGGTAATTGAGGTGAAAGTGGACTTCTTGAGTCAAGAACCATTTCAATATTTTTCCTCTTTTTAAACTAATTGAATTAGAATTATAGGATGTATTACTTTCAGATTTTGAATAACTTATCTTTCAAGGTTTGATTACATCTTATCTTCACATATAGTGAACTTGCCTCAAAGCATAAACAACCCGGATTGATAAGAAATAATTGTGTTAATTTAGGTACATAAATTAGCTCAACATTTTGGCGCCGTTGCCGGGGAGGCAAATATCGGCATAGTTAATAGAAAGATAAATTTCAAAACAACAAAAACATTAGTTACATTTTTTTTTTTAGTTATGTTTCTTTATGCCTAGATATAGAGATCCTCAAGGTAGATTTATTAAAAACCCCCCACAAATAGAGATAGGATCATCAAACACCCCAGTTACTGGTAATCCAATAATTGAGGAATTGGCAGAAAAACAAAGAAGTGGACAAAGATTAACTTTGATTGAGAGGAAAACTTTGTTAGCTTGGGAAGCAAAGCAAAAACAATCTTCAATTTCTGGAAAACAAAAAGAAATTATCAAAGGAAAACAATCTGTCTTTCCATCCATAAATCCTCCTATCTTCCAGCAACCTGAAACTCCACTCAAAATTGAAACAAATCAACCAATGGAAGAAGAGGGACATGGATCTGTTATTTTCACTCCTGAACAACGAGCTGAATATGAAAGACAACAAATAGAATGGAGAAGAAAGAGAGAGCAGGAGGCAAAACAAGAAAATGATAGAAAAATAGAAAACGATCGGAAAAGACAAGAAGATGGTAATGATCAAGAGATTACCTTTGGCTTTCCAATAACAGACACAAGTGCAATATTAGGAGAAGAAGTGAAAATGAAAAATATTCCACCTTCTGTATTGCCAAATTTTTATGGAATGTCCACGGAAGATCCTGATGCATTTATGTTTGAATTTGATATTCTATGTAGAACATATGGATACATTGATGACATTCATAAACTTCGTCTTTTCCCTGCAACATTAAAAGCAGCAGCTTTGAAATGGTTTATGGGTTTAGGAGAACAAACAATAGCTTCTTGGGATGATATGAGATCAGTCTTCCTTAAAAAATATCAAGCTTATTGTAGATCTAGAGATTCAAAGGAAGATGTTTTCAGAATGACACAACAAGAAGATGAAAGTTTAGAAGAATATTTGGAAAGATTTGCATATAATCTACAGAAATCTAAACAACATTCTCTAAATCAAGAAACCATTCGAACAATCTTTCTCAAGGGTGTAAGGGATGAATACCTTGACATTTTGAATGTGATGGGTAAAGGAGACATTTCAAACCTACCATTCGAAGAAACTGTTGAGTTATGTCAAAAATATTCTAGAGGAAGATCAAAAACAGGAAGAAGAGAAGTAAGTTCAAAAGCAGCAAAGTCAGCTGCAGGAGGGATAACAAGAGCTGAAATAGGAAGCTTATTGGAGAACTTCAAAACAGATCTCTTGAGTACATTAGGGACACAAGTAGATGTGCTAAAGGCAAACAAGAAGAAAGAAGAACAAGAACAAGCTCTAGCAATCTTTTGTCCCAAATGTAGAAAGAAACATCCATTGAGAGAATGTCCTTTGGATAGTGTTCAGGTTTGTGGTCTTTGTACAGAAAATCATTCCACAGAAAATTGTCTAAGATTGAAAGAATTACAAATGAATTCAATGGAAGAAGTGCCAGGAATAAAAGGTTTTTATTATGTAGCACCACGAAGACCATGGCAACCTAGGATGCCTCAACAAAATCAGCAACAATTCCCTCAACAAAATTACCTCTATCCTCCTCAAAATCCTTGGACCCCTCCAATGCCATGGCAAGCTTGGCCTCCACAACAATATCCACAACAACCTGCACAAGGTTGGAGAGGATATGGTTATGGAAACCAGCCACCTCAACAGTATCAACAACAATACCAGCAACAATACCAACAACCATTTACATATCCACAATATCCACAATCCATACCATTTCAACAACAACATTCTGCATATCCACAATCCATCCCATTTCCACAGCAGAATCCTCCACCATTGTTGACCCAACCACAACAGTTACAGCTACCCACAAATCAACCCAGACCAACTCAATTACCAACCCAACCAATGGCAAATCCGAATAATAAGGTGGACAAAGCTGCATACACTGTAGAGGAAGCAGCATGTTTTCCCACATATTCAATTCTTCCTCTTAATGAAGTCCATCTAAGGTCTGGAAAAGTACTTAAAAAGGATTCTCCTCCAATCATAGAAGAACCAACTGAACAAGGAGAATCACCTGAAACATCACAAACTAAAATACAAATTCAGAAAGGAACAAACATTACAACACAAACACCACCTTATCCTGAAAGGTTAGTGGAACAACAAAAAGAAATAACCCTTCCTGAATTTGATATTTTAGATGAGTTAAAAAATGCTTATGTAAAAATTCCTTTGTTGAAAGCAATTAAAGAAATACCAATATATGCTAAAACAATAAAGGAATTGTGCATTAAGAAATCACAGAAAAAGAAGAAGGATCCTACTACAATCCAAGTCATTGGTAAACTAGCAAACCTCATGTCTACACAAACCATAGTAGAAAAATATATTGATCCTGGTATCCCTATGGTTACTATATCAATAAATAATTTCTCAGTACCAAACACATTAATAGACTTGGGAGCAGCTATAAATGTAATGACAATGGAGACAATGAAAAATTTGCATTTGAACAACATTAGATCAACCTCTACAATTTTAGAACTAGCAGACAGATCTAAAGTTGTTCCTGAAGGAATATTGGAAGATATCATAGTCTCTTTGGATTCATGGGAGTATCATGTTGACTTCCTTATCTTGCAACCAAAAACAAATTTGGGAGGACATCCTCTAATCTTAGGCAGACCATGGTTAGCTACCGCTGATGCCTTCATAGGATGCAGATCAGGAAGCATGATTATTTCACATGGAGATGAAAGGAAACACATTGCTCTTTATTCACCTGCAAAATCAAATTCTTTAGAATCAGTGCTTGAAGCTCAAGAAAAACAGCAAACTAAATCAGTTTTAAGTATAAATAAATTCTTTGATTTGAGAGAAGAAGAAGAGAATGAAGACTTAATGGATCTTTTCATTTTAGAACCAAGTATTTCAGAGCAGCTTAGAGAAGTCCAATATGAAGCTGCAAGTAACCTTTTGAATCAATGCTTTCAGGAAACCTGTACTGTTCAAACTTTGCGGAAATCTTTTATAGACATCTTTCCTGTAAACACAATCTCCAATCCAACAATAAAAACAATTGAGGTAAATCCTGGAAAACATTTAAACATTGGAAACGAGTTGCAATCAGCACAAGAGCCAGAGGTAATTGCATTATTACAGAAATATTCAAAAGCTTTTGCCTGGGATTATACTGACATGCAAGGAATCCATCCTAGCACATGTGTCCACCACATCTATACAGATGATCAACTCAAACCTGTAAGACAACCTCAAAGATGAATGAATCCCATGATGAAAGAAATAGTGAAAGAGGAACTGAAAAAATTGTTAAATGTTGGATTCATCTATCCTATTTCAGATAGTCAATGGGTTTCTCCACTGGTTATTGTACCAAAGAAAAATGGAAAGTGGAGGGTATGTGTGGACTATCGAGAACTAAACAAAGCTACACTAAAAGATCATTTTCCTCTACCATTCATTGATCAAGTGTTAGACTCATTAGCTGGAAAAAAAAATTTCTCCTTCTTGGATGGGTTTAGCGGATACAACCAGATAAGAATAGCAACAGAAGACCAAGACAAGACAACATTTACTTGCCCATGGGGAACCTATGCATATAATGTTTTGCCATTTGGTTTATGTAATGCACCTGCAACTTTTCAACGAGCAGTGCTTGCAATATTCGCTGATCTAATTCATGAATGTGTAGAGGTTTATATGGATGACTTCACAGTTTATGGAAACACATATAATGATTGCCTAAATAACCTTGAGAAAGTTCTAAAACGATGCATTGAAACAAATTTTTCATTAAGCAATGAGAAATGCTATATGATGTTGACAGAAGGAATAGTTCTGGGACACCATATTTCTGCTTCAGGAATTAAAGTGGATCCAGCAAAAATCCAAGTCCTAGTAAACTTAATGCCTCCTACAACACAGAAAGAGGTAAGAAGTTTCTTAGGCTATGCAGGCTATTATAGACGATTCATTGAAAAATTCAGTAAAATAGCCCAACCTCTGTTTAAACTATTAGCAAAAGATATTGAATTTCACTGGACAAATGACTGTCAAAATGCATTTCAAAATCTGAAAGAGAAATTATCGGTTGCACCCATTCTCCGTGGGCCAAACTGGTATTTTCCATTTCATATATCAACTGATGCATCTGATACTGCGATAGGTGCCTCTCTTGGACAGAAAGAGAACTTGTTCAATTATGCAATATACTTTATAAGAAAGAATCTAACACCTACAGAATTGAACGACACAGTCACAGAGAAAGAAATGTTAGCCGTTATACATGCAATAAACAAATTCAGACACTATATAATAGGATATCAAGTTTTCATTCATACAGATCATTCAGCAATCAAATACTTGATGAATAAACCCATCACCAATGGAAGAATAACAAGATGGTTATTGTTATTGCAAGAATTTAATATCACAATACAAGACCGGCCAGGCAAGGAAAATCAAGTGGCTGACTTTCTGTCCCGCATACATTCACCCAACGATCCAAATCCGGTTGCAGATAACTTTCGCGATGAACACCTGTTTGCCATCACAGTAAAAACACCATGGTTTGCAGACATTGCAAACTATTTATCTTCTGGAAAGTTTCCAACTCAATTCACTAAAAAGCAAAGACATAAAATTGTTAGAGAAAGCTCTAGGTATAGTTGGGTAAATGGTGATTTATTTTATACTGGTTCAGATTTGATAATTAGAAAATGTGTGCGAGAAGATGAAATATTAGACATTCTAAGAGCATGTCACGATGAACCATGTGGTGGCCATTTTGCAGAAAAACGAACAACATATAAGGTGCTGCAACTGGGCTACTACTGGCCATCCATCTTCAGAGACTCTAAGAAATATGTCAAGCAATGTGACAGTTGCCAGAGAACAGGGAGACCAATCACAACAGATGAGATGCCGCTGAATCCACAGGTCCTCATAGAACCATTTGAGCAATGGGCACTTGACTTTGTTGGACCCATCAATCCACCATCAAATGGAAAGAAGTACATCTTAGTATGTACAGATTATGTAACCAAGTGGGCAGAGGCTAAAGCAGTGAACAGAGCAACAGAAGATACGGTGGTCACCTTTCTTTTTGAAGAAATCTTTGTCAGATATGGAGTACCTAGACAAATTGTAACAGATCAAGGAACACAATTTACATCAAAGTTGGTACGAGATCTAACAGATAAATACAAGATCAAACATAGGAAATCTACACCATATCATCCTCAAGCAAATGGGCAGGTTGAATCAACAAATAAAGTCCTAGAAAATATCATGACAAAAACAGTACAGCTGAACAGAAAAGATTGGTCTGAAAAATTAAAAGATGCACTATGGGCCTACAGAATCACATGGAAGAATACAACTGGTTTTAGTCCATACCAATTAGTATATGGGAAAGAGGCCTTATTGCCTATAGAGTTTCAAATACAAACATACAGACTAGCAGCTGAACTAGGACTAGACCTGACAGAAGCACAACAGCAGTGGATCATGGAACTGAATCAATTGGATGAGCATCGTCAACAAGCCATAGAACATACTACATTGGTGCAACAACAAAGAATGAAGTGGCACGACAGATATATCAAAACAAATACATTTCGCAAGGGAGACTGGGCATTACTTTTTGACTCCAAATTCAAATACTTCAAAGCAAAGTTCACAACACACTGGCTAGGCCCATATGAAATTGACGAAATCTTTGACAATGGAGCAGTCAAGATCAGGACAATCGACCAGGAATCCACCTCCTTTATAGTGAATGGACATAGGCTCAAAGTTTATAATAGGCCTATCAGTAAAGAATCATTTATGAAACAACTGATAGAAGATACAGAACTGGAAGTCATGGCACACCAGGCTCAGCCATCTTCCAGTCTTGTAGTTGAATAAAAAAACACATAAAAAAAATAATAATAATAAATAAATAAAATAAAATAAAATAAAATAAAATAAAATAAAATAAAAATTGTTTGCTAGTCAAAACCAGCCAACTGGCACTTAGCAAACACGAATTCATAAGGGAAAACCAGGGCAACTTGGACTCTATGAATTCCTTATTCTTGTTCTACTGTTCTCACATAATTTCAATACAGGCACTCTCCACCAACAACTGACTTGAGGACAAGTCACATCTTAAACAAGGGGGAGACTTGCATCAGATCTTTAGCTGGAAAGCTGAAGTATAGAAGGAACTTGTATTGTCAACAGAGGGACCTGAAATAAGAAATCATTACAGAGGGACCTGAAAGACCTGCCAATGTCAAAACAACATGTGCATATTCTGTAAGCAATGCAGAGGGACCTGAAACAAAGAATCATTACAGAGGGACCTGACTAACAATTCAAGAACCAGAGCATGAAGAACAATGAGTAGCAATAAAGTTTACTTTTTGATCCATCTACAACATCTGATCAATTGATTTCATCCCACTTTTACAGACATCATCCAGGGGAGTATATGTATAGTCATTTTGTGCTTGAAAATTCAAATTTTTCTTAGAAATTTTTAGTTTTTGTTAAATCGAAAATAGTACCTGAGGATATTCATTATCATTTCATATCCTATATTCCCTATACATACCCTATAACCCTTATACATCATATTCCATTTCATTTCCATACATATTCCCTATTTTCATTAACCCCTAAGTATTTTTCTTTAAGAGCTTAAAAGACCAAACTGGAACAACTTTTCAACCTGCACATACAACTCAAGCATTAGTAATGGTGATAATTTTAAATATGACCTAAGATGGTCATTTTAAAATTATAAAGATATGCTATATAATCCAAACAAAACTCATGCGCTATATGGAAATCAAAGTAAATATATACCATATCAAATTATATACCATAGTCCAAATGGTGTGCATGCGCCATAGTCATATATATATATCATAACCCAAAGCGCATATGATATAATGGTATAAAACATATGGTATATGATATAAGTGAAGGCATATGATATAAGGAATGGTGGACGGCCGCGCGCAAACTATATGGCACGATTGTGCATATAAGTATTGTGGCGGGGTATTGTCAAATGGTAATTGCATACACACTCATTGCAATACAAACAATGCCTGAATATCATTGCACGCATGAGGAGCACACGACGGTGGCAATAATGTTATGCGCATACCATTCAAAATAAAACGATGATTTGGCCATCCTCATGACACAGTCGGGTGACTGGTCAAATAGGACAGCCATACCAACCACGCACTGTAACACCAATGAACGAGAGGCGCACAGTACACCCATGAAACGGTCATGAATTGACCAAGTTCTTGATTGTTTAAACCTCAGTCCTCATTGCCAAATAGCTCAGAGAGATGGTGTTTGAAGCTGCAAACTAGTGAAAAGAAGGGTGAAGCGAGTTTGGGAAGATTTAAGAAGGAAAATCATCCCGGTTTTAACGATCAGTGATCACCGATTTTTGGGATTCAATCAGGTAATGAGATAATTGTTTAAGCTCGGAAAACAGTGGAAGTATACGTTGTGAACTATCTGTTATTAATGGTTATGTTACTCTGCTCTTGCCACCAGTCAATTGAACGGTTGAACAGGGATTTGGAGCGCCGTATATTCCTCAAGCGCTCGTTGACAACAGGTAATGCCGAAACCACAACACTAAATCAATTGATTCACTGCGTAAATCATGGCATAAACTACTAGTGAATCGCGCAGCATTTAAATGTGAATTCATTGCATGGATAACACGTTAGGGTCTGGCATTATATGTGGAGTTTTAACGATGTGCCGTGTTCATAACGAAGTCTATGAATAGAGGAGGCACCGAAATATGATTGTTATGGCGTGTTTATGCTGCATGGCGGTATTTGTTGATTGAATTGTGCGCGCTGTTGGTTGAATGCGCACTGCGCTTTGTTTTGATTGCACACTTTATTGTGTTGAGCGCTGATTCCATTAACACTTCAACAACAGTCAATCCCTAACGCCATATGTATCTGTTATGAACCCTTGCTGCCTGCGCGTTTTTGTTTTTGTTTTAACTGAAACAGGGGATTGAAGTTTCTAAGGGCCAAACGAGCCATGCCATGTGCGATTTTTGGTTGCCAAATGGAGTTCGATTGCCGAGCCATTTAAAACTCAATTTAAATGCGTTGTTTTTTTATCATTTGTGTTTTGAGGCCGAGAGCCATATGCATGCGCTGTAGTCAAAACACTCCTTATTTGTACATACACAGTGAACTTATGGTTTGATTTTGGCAACAGTATAAGGCGATGAGCATACATGGAACATTGTTTGCATATGTATTTTGTTTTCAAGAACAGAGATTAGCATATTGACAGGGGTATACAGGTGTTTGCTTGTTTGAACAGGGAACTAAAACAGTGCTGCTGCAGAGAAAAGAATAAACAGAGGTTAAGAAAATCAGAGTTAAATTGTTGAGAGAAGGAAGGTAAGCTTCTTTGCTTTAAAAATTTCGTTTTGAAAATGAACAATAGTTATATTTTTATTGTCAAGATGAAATTAGTAACAGCAGAGGCATTCATTCATTGGTTTTCAGAAACAATGTCAGTTAGAGTAGAGCCAAAATTTCAGATAGAGAGTTGGGGGAAGGAAACTATAGAAAAACTTTACCAAGCAGGGATGATAAGCTTTTTACAAAAAATTGATGGCCACTCTGAACGGATAACCAGGGACTTTATAAATAACTTCAGTCAAGACCAGACACGAGTAGGAGATGTCATTATTCCTGTAACCCAAGAATATCTTTCCCAAGCTTTAGATCTACCCATGATAGGTGAGAAGTATTACAAAGGCCTGCACTTCAAGGAGAAAGCTTGGACTTTCTTTCTTGAGAAGAACCGGAAAGGGACTTTTGATAGAACAAAAGGGATACCCAGGGAATGGTTCAATGAACCATGGGGTGAGTTGGTTTTGGTCATCTAGAAGTTTTTGACTTGTGATAGAGGATATAGCGTTGCCCACTTGTATCATGTCAGACTTCTACAACATATTAAGGGAGAGGATAGGATTAACTTGCCTTACTTCCTATATAGGAGCCTCTTGAGAATGATTGAAATAGTAAAACATGAACACAGCCCTAAAGCAGGACAGATTTACCATCAAGGATTGATCAAAATCCTAGTTGAGTATCAGGTGAGGTCACAGGGCATAGTATGGAGAGAGTTCATGTCTAAAAATCAGTTCATTGAACAGATTAAGGAAGTACAGGATAAAACAGAGCAGGAAAACAGAGGATTGATGAACTCACCCTTGTATCCCAGAACAAGAGCTAAACAGAAGAATAACATGGCCATGCAGGAAAATGAAACATCTATTATGTCTATTCCTAGAAGATTTAGGAATAAAAGTCCCATTGACTTAGACAAGAAAGAAGAAACATATTCCCCAAGACAACAAGAAGAAAATGACATTGCACAAGAAGTATTTGAGAGGGATTCTTCATATGATGATGCAGCAGCAGCATCACTAATGAAAACAACACAAGATTTTGAAAAAGAAATCAATCTTGGAAGAATCAGGGACTTAACTGACCAATTGGAAATTAGAAAAATCTTGGAGAAACAATTAAAAGAGGAAAACAAGGCAAATAAGAAAGATAATGCTAAATTGGTTAAGGCAAATGAAAAATTAAAAGAAGAATTGGGGAGATTGAAACGGAAAAATGATCTACTTTCTAAGCAAGCATTTAAGTGGTTAAAGGAAAAGAATATGCGGCAGGCAAAGTATGAAAAACAGAAGGTCAAAGCAGCTTTGTTCAGGGAAAGACATGACACAGGTTTGGATTGTTTGGTCAAGGCAGCACAACAGGAAGCATCTACAGGTACAACATCTACTACAGAGAGAAGAAGGTCAAAGAGGAATAAGCAAGCATGGGGACATGCTTGATGATAAGCAAGGGAGAGATGTTGGGCCTTAGTTTTGGTCTTATTTTTGCTCAAAGAAACTTACTAATCCATCTATTTCCCATCCATTTTCCCTTAATTTATTCCATTTTGATGTATATTTGATATCCATTCAGGTATTTAATTTTAATTTTTCAATTTCTAAAGTTTTTATGAAAGTTTGGTTTTTAGTGCAAAATTGGCAGATTCAGAAATTCCCGTAATAGCTCTATGTTTGATGTGGTTGCAGGACACTTGGGCACGAATTGAATGCATGGATGGACAGCTTGGGAACTAGGACTAAGCCAGCTATGCTTAGTTCGAACAGAACAAGCTTTATTAGGCCCATTTGGTGCTAGTCAATCATGACTAGTCATTCAGAAATCCCCTAGAAATAGGGCAGTTTTGAGATTCTATGGGATTGGTCATATTTCTTGGGATAGGAGTAATGAATTCGACTTAGATAGGTGGATGAGAGTAGATGGGTTTGTTTGAGTGAATATAGATCAGTTTGTTTCATGAGACTTCTTATTTAAAGCCAAAACTTTGATGGCTTATGTATTGACTTATTATACTTTTATGTTGTGACACCTTTGGATTGAGGAGCTAATTTGAAGACTTGTGTTATTATTATTTTGTTGTTCAATGCTATGGATGTGTAACTGAATTTAAGCTTCTGAGATCACCTCTCAAGTGTGCAAGGCAAGGGTGGAGGGCCCCCATTCCAAGCTAAGTACACTTCCTTGTTAACTAGTTTTATTTCCTTGTAATCTAGTTATTGTAGAACTGGATTTTCAAAGCTTTATTTCAGATTGCTTTATGGTTCATGCATAGTGATTGATTTCATTAGTTCATAGCTTATTCATCACTTTATCGAGTTGGAAAAACAGGTGTTCAAGTTGAGCATCCCTTCTACTAAAATGATGAATTAAAACTAGTTTTCTTTGTTTGTATGCAAGTAGTTTCTTATTGAGATTTTGATATTGAGATGAATGAATTATGATGGAATACCTTATGTGTCTCTTAAGTTAAGAGTTTATTTCATTAATAATTTATCCATCTTAAGTTCTTGGCTTTAATCTCTGATTCATTAAGTGGTAATTGAGGTGAAAGTGGACTTCTTGAGTCAAGAACCATTTCAATATTTTTCCTCTTTTTAAACTAATTGAATTAGAATTATAGGATGTATTACTTTCAGATTTTGAATAACTTATCTTTCAAGGTTTGATTACATCTGATCTTCACATATAGTGAACTTTCCTCAAAGCATAAACAACCCGGATTGATAAGAAATAATTGTGTTAATTTAGGTACATAAATTAGCTCAACAGCTATCTTGCATCGATTTCTAAGGGAAGGAGTTATTGCTACTGTATCCCTAATCGATGTTTTGCAGATTGATGTAGTTTCATTTTTAGAGAATTTCTATTCATGTCACTATAATTAGATTTATTTACGAGCATTTGTTTCTTTTGCATTTAACGTTCTTTACTACATATTCATAGCATTGCTCTTAGATAATTGCAGCCTCAGACAGAGTACACTCTTGAAATAAAAAGTTGATCCCGGATTGATGATTAATGTAGGCTAATTAGGTGTTCAAAAGATACCTTTTTATGACCCAACAATCCCCCTACAAAAAACCTCGGCCGTTAGAACTAAAATCTCCATATTCAAAAGGTTCAACTACGGGGGCACTGGAGAGTACGAGCGAAAATCTTGGGGGGTGCCCCCGCAGAAGACCCCAACCATCTGAGTATGGTCAATCGAACGGTTGTGATGAAATAAGAGGTTGAATCATTTGCATAAAAAGCTGAAGGAAAATTAAGAATAAATGTGAATTTTTGATGCGATGGGGGCTAAAAGCTTGGTGCTGGGGCATGGTCCCATGGAGGAAGAAAGGACCAGGAGCTAAAGAAACAAGGGCTGGGGATTTAAGCCCTCAGGAGATTAGTTAATCAGAAGAAAAAGGTAAGGGGGAAAGGAAATGCAAATGTTGATGCACGATGCACGATGGGGGCTAGCGCCTAGTCACAGGTGCAAGGTTTTATGGTGGAAACAAGGAAGGGGGCTTAAAGCCTTATGTATAAAATGGTCAAAAATAGGCTAAAAAGGAGGGTTTTGAGCCTTTTTTAGGGGTTCCGATAGGAAAAAAGGGATGTTTTAAACCATAGAAAGGGGGTTTTTATAGGTTTAAAAGGGATTTTTGATGAAATGGAGGGTAGAAATGGTTTTTTTCAAAGGAAATGGAGGATAAATAAAATGGAAAAATGAGTGATATGGGGGGATTTTGAAGGAAGTTTTGAAGGAGAAAAGATGGAGAAAATGGCTGAAAACAGTCTCCTTTATACAACAGGATTTCTTGAGGATTTCTTGAAGGAAACAACAGTGAAGATTACTCTTAAGTTAGAAAACACTAGAAGGCTTCAAGAATGAGTAATTTTCTATGAAAATAATCCCTTGAAGGCTCAAGACCTATTTTAGCCATCATTTTCTATGACAAAACTTTACTGATGGCTAACAAGAATAACCAATCATAAATTGAACCTATGAATCATAGGACCTTAACAGGCTATAGTCACACCAATACTTCCAATTTCATTTCGACATTGAGTGAACTTCGAAAAGTATGTTGGTATCATCTAACCCTCCTCCATCTTGATCTTTCTGGGCATTTCCTTTAGTGCCAACTTCCTGTGGTCGCTGTTATTCTGAAGCAGGTTTGTCAAAGCCTTCCACATTGCATATGGTGTCTCTTTTCCATGGATGCTCGAGACAATATGATCTTGAACTCCCTCTAACAAGATCCTTCTTGCCTTTGCTAACTATTTTTTCCATGCATCAAGAAGTTGGGCATCTACTGCTGCAGGCTTGGGAATATCAGTATCTATGAATTTCTTCAACCCATTGTCATCCAACACTACCTCCATCCTGAACTTCCATGCTATATAATTTTAATTTCCCTCAAGATAAAATTCGAGCCTCAAGCCATTGAAAGACATCGTGATATTTTGTTGGATCCTGAAGAATAAATCTACAAATTTTAACCTATTCAAGACAAACTCAATTTATTCTCTTCTATTGCGATTCCTAGCACTTTGATACCATGTAGAAATATTTCTATGATACCATGTATAAATTATCAATACCAATGGATTCAATCCGATCTTATTATATACTAAAATAAGACATTGAATCCTTCTACAATATTTGCGGAATACAAAACATGATCACTCAATCACATGCAAGTAATAGAAAGAAGTAAATCAATCGCACAATGCAAGATGTTCTTGGGGAAAGGAACTAGTCAAAACCCCTATATCTATATTGTGTTTAAGTAAAGAATCATGAAACAATAAAATTCTTAATCTCTCATGATATTCTCCAACACTCTCCTGACTGTCTCACTCTGATCCTGCTCAAAACTGGCTTACAATGCCCAAGAAAAATTGATAAAAACTTAGCCAATTCTCACCCTCTGATCAACCCAGCCTTTCTCATGCAATTAATAGTGAATTAGGCCTCTATTAAATGGGAATAATTCCCTTCCTTGATTGTGAAATTCTTCATGGCATCCCAATGACTCTATAATTTCTCATGGGAAATTTTCTATAAATACAATTGATAGTTATGTTCCCTTTAACCTATGTCTCAACTAGGTCTTCCTCAGAATTGACATACATGCAGCTATTAATAGAGAATAGTGATTTTTCTGATTGAAAAATACTTGTGAATTAAATATAATTTAATTGACTATACCTCTCACTAGCTCATCATTGAGTTATCACTAGTTAAATTGATTTTAACTCAATTAATTGAGTTAACTAATTCACACCTAAACCCCACTAATGCATCAACTGCAATTGGACCCCAAAAATATTAGAATCCCTCTACATGCCTCATATTAGACTATCAACTTGAATTTCTTTAGCTAACTTAGTCATCATGACTTATTTAACTTATACAAGTTGATATGAGATGAAATTACAATTTATTGTCCAATTTATATAAGGGAAAAATAAACTATACGTCCCAGAATTCCTCATCAATTTGCATCAAAATTTCCTCACCAAATTGCATCACAATTTCCTCACTAGTGTGCATCAAAAATTCCTCACCAATGTGCATTTGAATTTCCTCACAAATTTGGGTGCATTTTTTGTCCTTTCTGGTTGCAAATTTCACTGTTTCTTGTTGCAAATTTTAACAGTACCATGGTTGATCATAATTATAAACCAAAGAAATTTATATAAAAATCCAACTAATTAATTCTAAAACTGTAAGGTATTATAAACCAAGGGAATAATATCAAACCAAAAGGATTAATATTATAAACACGAGGTATATAAACCCCAAGATAAATATTGTAAACCATAAAATAAACATCGTCCACCACGGTTGATTTTCATATTAATAAAATATTTGTCACAATGTGACGTTTGACCATGGTTGACCATGGTTTTCAAATGTGACGTTGGAACAAGAGATAATATTCATATCAATGTGACCATGATTATTGACCATGTTTGACCATGGTTGATTTTTACATTAAGATAATCTTTTTCACAATGCGATGTTCGACCAAGGTTGGCCATGGTTGACCATGATTGACCATGGTTGTCCATGGTCGACCCTAGTTAACCATGGTTAATTTTCATATTGAGACAATCTTTGTCACAATGCAACATTAAAACATGGTTGAGAATTATTAAACATGGTTGACTATGGTTGTGTAGTTTTAAACCCTGTACATAAATTACCTACAAACTAATTCTTAAAATATAAAATATATAATTGCAAGAACGTAAAACATAAAACAAATATACACAAATATTTTCCCCTGGATCCCAAAATCGGGACTACTGGATTGATTTTTCATTATATTATTTTCAATGTTATGATAAATACATATACATTGCAAAGTATTCATAAACCCCAATCCATTAACCTTGGATTACAACATAACCGTAGTTCCCTTGATCATATCTAAAAAATACCATGGGAAGAAAACAATCATGCCCAAAACCATGTGCAAAAACCATGCACAAAGCCATAGGTAGGTCCACCCACCTATTATAGGGTCCAAAAAAAATTTCTCGGGGCACTGCTCTAGACCCCATGTAGGGGGGATACCTCCCCCCTAAAAACCCCCTGACATGGGGGGTTGCGCCCCCCCTGTCACCCCCTGCACGTGCGACTCACTGATTATTCATGGAAAGAATATAAAACACACCCAAAATTCTCGCACTTATTGTTTCCTTTTCTACACAAGGGGTCGCAGGAGAGCTTAGTCATTGGTCCAGCCCTACAATGACCTTTGTTTCTCTACACCACTAAAAATTCTCAGTGCTCACATAATTTTTCAATGCATCTGCAACATTCTTTAAAGTGTCCACCTTTATCAGCAACACCTTTTTTTCCTCAACCATATCCCTCACAAAGTGATACTGAACATCAATGTGCTTTTTTTTTAATGATATGCAGGGCTCTTTGCCAAGAAAATTTCACTTTGGCTGTCACAGTTTATCCTTATATCTTTTTGTACAAACCCCATAATTGAACACAATCTCTGCAACGAAACTTCTCCCTTTCTTGCATGAGTGGTTGCCATGTATTTAGCATCTGTAGTTGAAACAGCCACGACAGACTATCATTTTCTCATCCAATTGAATGATCCTCCAAATAGGTTAAAAACTTGTATATATTCTTTAATCTATATCTATAGACAAGTATGCATCATCAAAGCCAAAAATGTCCAAAACTCTGTCCAATCCTGGTCTTCCTTGGTATCACAGACCATAATAACTAGTGTGACACAAATACCTAAAAACTTGATTCATTGTTGTCCAATGCTCCTTTCGTAGTTTTCACATAAACCTGCCCAATACTTCCACTGCATGTGCAATGTATGGTCTAGTACATACCATTGCATATATCATGCTACCAACATCACTTTCATATGGAGCACGGTGTTGGGGTTCCCATGTTTTGGCCAGATTGGCAAGACCAAAAGATGAGACAACATCAGAACCACTTTGGGGCCCTAGGATCTAGCCCTCCTGGACCCGGAGAGGGATCTCTCCAATAGAGCAAAGAACGATATGTCTTTAAAGCTCGAATTGAGATATTAGGCTAGTTATAAAGCACAGAGGGGGGTTTTAAATGGTTTAGTTGGAGGGTTGCTAGGTTGGTTAGGAGATCATAGGCCGAGAAAGCAATGGGAGGAAAGGAACATGGCAGCAGGATGCTTCAGCAAAGAGGATAGGCCAAGACAGTGCCATCCATTGGGCTATGGAGTCATGAAAGGGAATTACTTGCAACAGCTAGCCAAGGCTTCCAAAGGGCAAGTCATCTACACTAAAGGATCTTTAGGTAGATGGTGGAATGGAACATTAAGGAGAGAAAGTGGAAGAAGGAAAGACAACCAACTTTCTGTCTATATATCAGGTCAGAGGTCATTTAACTCCAGACCTGCTTGGACATACTCAAAGGCTGCTCTCAAAGAGACAAAGGGGCAGCTTATAGATCAGACCAGAGGTCATTTAACTCCAGGTCTGCTTTAGCAACTCCAAGGGAAAAACAGAGATAAGATTACAAAGAAAAGTCTAAGAAGCAAACCCCCAAGTTCATACATCAGCCAGCAGGCAATAACATCCGCTGCACTGGTTAAACCGGTGAACCCACTCTTAGACAGCACATAGGGCGGAAAACATAAAGGTAGGGAGAGCAGACATCATAGGGCACCTAACAAGGGTGAATCCTATACCATTATTCTGATGCCTACCAGAAGAACATGAAACAATATGGAAATGTAATAAACAGAGTAAGAAAACATCACCTATAGTAATAGACCAGGATCCTGTGAAATGTGCTTGATTAATTGATGCAAAACCAGTCATGTAAAATAAGCTCAATGGCTGTTATAGTCCAAACTTTCTCCTCCCAGCCTATTACATACAACTACTCTGCTACTCCCTCCCACGACTGTTCTAACAGTCAAGAATGAATCCCTCTAACAGCAAACTACCAGCAACTGAACAACAACCTCTTCATTATGTTCTCGGGGATTTCTTATAGGAGAAGGGGAAGAAACAGAAGAGATAGAAAATTAATTGATCTCATTAAGGCAGAATCGGCAAAAGTGTTCACGCCCATGCTGCTTAATAGCTGTCAGCAACGCTGAATGTACTCTAAGACTGGTCGGAGATCTCTGTCAGGTCGAAATCAACCTCTGATATTTCTTTGGAGTCCTTGTAGTGCTTGGAGCTCTGTGCTGCCACTCTGAAATAAATGAACTGGGTGAAAGATCTGCATGGCTTCTCCATTCCTCCATTATTGCGGCTCAGACGGGGAAATTAATCTTTTCAGGGCTTGAGGAGGCATGGAGAACGCTGTGGGAAGTCGTACTTCTGGAGTAAACGCGCTCTGATGTTAGGTGGCGCAGTTATGACTTGATGGTGCATTCTTCATCTTCAAACAGTGCCTTAATTCTTTGATCACGGGATTAGCGCTTCAAATATTCAATTATAGGCCCAAATCTCTTCTAATCCGGTCTCTGCTGCTTTGCTGGCCGGCTGAAATGGCCTCTCTGTGTTGCCTGCATAATAACATAAACCTGGGCAGTGGTGGTGGAATGCTGTGGAGGTGGAGGAATGGTGGCAGAATAGTGGAGAATCAATGAAAAGTATGCAAAGTGGTGGAGAAATGATTAACACTGTGAAAACCCAAAGATTGTTGTTTGGGCGAATTACACAGGGAGACACGAAAAACAATAGACGGAGGCGTGAATGTGGGACCCGGCAGAGGCGGAGGGTGATTGAATTCGAGCCGTCAGATCTGGGAGGAACGGACGGCTATGATCAAATCGCACGATCGCAATCAGAGACCGGAGCGGGGAGCGATCGCAACGCACAACACAGAAGTTTCGATTGCGATTGAGAGGGGGGATGTGATTGAGCGACAACCGTCGATCTCGGATCTGAATCAACGGTGGGGATGCAATCGAAGGGAAAATGGAAGAACCTGCGATCAGCGATCGGGAGAGGACTTGCGATTGTGCGATAGCCGTTGATCTGCGGAAGAATGGACGGTCAGGATGCAATCAAGAGACAGCGGGGGAGACTTGCGATTGCGATCGGGCGGGGCAATGCGATTGAGCGATGACCATTAGATCTGAAGGCCAGATCAATGGCTCAGATGTAATCGGAGGGCCGGTGCGATTGGGGGATCGGGAGTTGCGATGGTCGTCGGATCTGCGGGAGGATGGACGGCTGCGATTTAATCGGGGTGGAGACAGGAAGACTTGCAATCGGCGATCGGGAGGGATGAAGCGATTGAGCGCTGGCCGTCGATCTGGAGGAGGAACGGACGGCGGAGATGCAATCAGGGGACGGGAGGAAAGACTTGCGATTGTGATCGGAGGGGAACTTGCGATGGAGCGCTGGCCATTGGATCGACTGGGAGATGGATGGCCAGGATATGATCGGAGGATCGCAATCGGAGCGCGATGCGATCAATCGGGGGGTGCACAATGCATGTTGCGATTTCGATTGACAGGGGGCAAGCGATTAGCGCTCTGCCATTGATTGGAATGGAAATTCAACGGCCGAAAACAGGTCGCGGGACTTTGTTTAATAGTCAATCGCATCAAGACTTTATGATGTAACAAAGGAAATGGACCCTCGCCCGACTTCCGATTGCAATTGGCGCTCGGGACTTAAGCACTTGGTCCCAGCGCCGGGGCACATGTGGGGAAGTGGTTAGAAGGGGCTGGCAGAAAGGGGCTAGGCCTATAATAAGGTCGGGAAGTGGGTTTTTAGCCCCTTTTAATGGATTTTGAAGGTTGGGAAGGGGAACGATAGAGAAATAAAGGGGGAAGAAGGGAAAACAAAGGGTAGGGGGAGAAATTAAAGGGGATTTTGGGGGAATTTGAGGGGTAAATGGGGGAAGTAGAAGGGGAGACAAGGGGAAAGAGGATAGAAGCTAAGTGAGGAATAATAAAGGGGAAAGGAGGCCTTTGGGCATTTCTTCACATAACAGAGAGGCTTTAAAAGGAGAACCAGCAGAGGGGATTTGATCAAAGGATAAAAGACACAAGGAGGCTTCAAGGAGACTTTTTTTTCAGAGGAAATGCATTCCTTGAAGACTCAAAAATAATTTAGCCCCCTATTTGCTTGTCAAAAATTTCATAGGGGGGCTAACAGTGGCTCCACATGGGGATGGCTTCTTCTTGAAGGAGCCAAGAAACCAGAAATTGATCTCTTGGTGTAGGCCAGATGCCTGCTGCTTGAACCATCCATCTCTTTCTTTGATCTGCTGCCACAAGCTATGAAGACAACATATCAGCAGAAACAATTCTCCCAAACAACTACCTACCCACACTATAGTCCTAAATTTTTTCTTCTGGGGTGCATTTGGACTTGCAGACCCTTTTACATCATTAATTTTTTACAAATAGGAAAAAATAAACCTATTCTACTTCTACCCTTATTGCTCCATGAGACCATATTAGACTGTTGGTCTCATATGTTTCTCTACCTACACTACTACCTGCTAGGATTAGACTGTCTAGCAGGTTTCTTCTCTATATTCTAAGACAGAAATTTAAACGACTAATCTACTTGCTCATAGGCTGAGCTTTATTGAGCTCTTCCTACCTACCCTACCCTAAATGGAAATATCTAATGCTTTAAGTGATACAATAATTCCAATGCAGCCAGTCTAATAACAGCAAAAAAGGATATGAGCACTGACTGCCTGTCAGAGATAACCACAAGGTGCTCGGCATGTGGTTCTTCAAAACTAAGGCCACCAGCAGCGGTGACCAATTCTGATGCATTTGGCTCTTGCAAAAGATTGATGCTTGTGAAGCTAAGCCAATCAGGGCCTCCATGTAGTCTGCCACAGGGTCAACAAACTCATGATGTAAACTTTTTCCTTTAAAGCCTACCATGACTGATAGGTTGTTTGCATCCTCGGCAGCTTCAATCACTGCGTCTGTAGTGAGGCCTTTGTATTCACACTCCTCCTCTTCCTGGTTGGGAGTATTTGGCATATGGGCATCAACCAGGAGTACCTCCTCTTCCTCTGGATCAAGGCCGAGATGCCTGCGGGGAAGGAGATCTCGCTCATCTTCACTGCAGCTTGAGCTAGAGGGCTCATTATATTCAACAGTGTTGTCCTCTAGTACCACAGGTGAGTTCTGCTGCAACAGGCTAAACTCTGTGAAAAAATCAACATATTCTTGAGCGGGGGCTTCTTTGATTACCTTAATCCCTTCGGGAGAAGGCTCTGGATATTCGTTCCGCTCAAGACTTCCCTCATATCTTTTCTCCTCGTCCTCTGCACTGAAGAGCTGCTGGCCTCTGTCCGCTTGGCAAGTATAAATGATGTTTGGATATAAATCAAATAGAATATTCAATGAATCTTCGTCTGCTATCATGCTTTCAACACTTTCTCCATCAATATCATAGATGGCCAGAATTAGCTCATTATTTTCTTGAAGTTGATGGTCGTAGTCTTCCTCCCATGAGACCTCTGATGATGGCCATGCAAGCTCAGTTTCCCTTTGGAAAAACTCATCGTCAGACATATCCACATCAGAGAAATCATAATTTTAAGTATTGTCACACATCAAATCTTCAGGACTCTTAGCAATTATTTCTTCAAAATACTCTGCAAGTTCATTTTCTGACTCAAGCTCTGGTTCATCATACATGCCACGCATGTAACTTCTGTCTTGCAGAGATCTGGTTTGTCTTTCTTGAGGACGAGGAGCAGGTCTTTCCCAATCACCCTCTCTGGTTTCAGCCTCATCTTCTTGCTCTTTTTCTTTCAGCAAGGAACTGGCAGCCTCTATCAGTCTCTCCAGCTTGTCCTCTAAAGAGATCTGCGTTGTTTTATCTGTTCGGTCCTTCCTTGCTACTCTTAATCTTTCCTCCCTACACTGTATGTTGTATTCGACAGTGATTGCTATATCCTGCATTTCCTTCAGGCTCAAAGGCTCCTTTTGCCTTATATGGAATTCCACCTCGGGGTCAAAAAGAACTTGGATAATGCAGTAAAGCCCATCCCAAAGGTGGTTTTATATCAGAAGGCATTGCATCATATACCTTATTGAACCTGGCTAAAAACTCTTTCACTCTCTCCCCTGGCTGCCTTCTCAAATTCTGATATTCTTTTAGGATGAGGAGAGCATTCTTTGGGGCCGCCCATCTATCTAGGAAAACTTGAGAAAACTGATGAAAGCTGAAAATGCTTGCTTCTGGAAGGCCTTTGAGCCAACTCTTAACATTTCCTTGTAAAAAAAAAGCAAACATCCTAATGCACACATCATCTTCTTCTATTTCATACAGCTCAAGTAAATCCTCCAGATTTTGAACATGTTCTTCAGCAGAGGACCCTTTATTTTCCCCATCAAAATGAGGCAGTTGGTTTATTAATTTTGTAGGTAGGGGTTGGAAGAAGAGAGGTAAAACCAGAGGCTTATATCTTTCTATGACCTTTGTAGGTGTGGGTGATGTAACAATAGGCTCATGGCTGCTTGAAGCTTCTTGTAGAGTGGGAGATACAACATGAGCTTCTTGTTCCACCAGGTTTTTCACAGGAGCATAGGTCTGCTCACGGTCTGAAGACTGAGGCTTGAGATATTTCCCATACTCATCATGGGTTTCATCTTTGTACACTTGATTAGACTTAAAGTAGGACAGAACATAGTGATAGACAAAAACAATGAATTCTTTGAACCAAATCCAACCCGTATGTTCTACCCTTCTATGAGGTCTGGCCATCTTTCAGGTTCTTCCTCCATTGGAGTATTCTAGGATTATGGAGTGTGGAGTCACCAGGTGGATGAATTTAACAATTTGAAGCAGGATGTTGTCCACCATCAGCAATGAGAAGCCAATCTAACCAGAGATTCTGTGTCTATGAGTGCCTAGGAATCCTTAAGCTGAAATGCACTCATTCCCCAGCGGAGTCACCATTATGGCGACTCCACTGGGGAACGAACCCAAAATATCTGGTTTCACAGACCAAAGCCTTATCCATTTGGCAATGGAGTCGCCATAATGGTGACTCCGCTGGGGAATGAGTGCATTTCAGCTTAAGCATTCCTAGGCACTCATAGACACAGAATCTCTGGTTAGATTGGCTTCTCATTGCTGATGGTGGACAGCATCCTACTTCAAATTGTTAAATTCATCCACCTCGCAACTCCACACTCCATAATCCTAGAAGACTCCACTGGAGGAAGAACCTGAAAGATGGCCAGACCTCATAGATGGGTAGAACATACGGGTTGGATTTGTTTCAAAGAATTCATTTTTTTTTGTCTATCACTATGTTATGTCCTACTTTAAGTCTAATCAAGTGTACAAAGATGAAACCCATGATGAGTATGGGAAAGATCTCAAGCCTCAGTCTTCAAACCGTGAGCAGACTTGCTTCTTCTGTGAAACTAGTGGAACAAAGAGCTCATGTTGTATCTGCCTACTAAGAAGCCAAGCAGCCACATGAGCCTATTAATATCACCCACACCTACAAAGGTCATAAACAAATATAAGCCTGCAGACCTCTAACTGCTCAACCCTACTCTGAGTAATAAACCGAGCACCCTAAACTGATGAAAACAGAGAATGGCGAAGAATATGTTCAAATTGCAGAGATTCTGAAGGCTAGCAATGCGTTTATCTAATACAGTGCATTAGGATGTTTGCTTTGTCGTTACAAGGAAATGTTAAGAGTTGGCTCAAAGGCCTTCAAAAATTTCATAGGGGGGCTAACACATGGGATATGTCCTCTTCCTCTTCTTGTGTCTTGGGACCCTGTTCAACAGATAAATTTACACCTACAATATTAGGAACCTTCACCGGTTTATCATCCTGCATATTAAACCTCTGCAATATTTTCTCGACATACTTCCTTTGGTTTAAAAAAATCCTCCTCTTTTCCTGATATCATTTAATTTCCATGCCCAAAATATAGTTTGCAACACCAAGATCCCTCATGCCGAATTTGGAGGACAATTGGGCCTTCAAATCCTGGATAATTTCTTTGTCATTTACAAAAAAAAACATATCATCCACATACAAGACAAAATAAACAACACAATCATCAATTAATTTAAAATACACATAGTAATATGCTTTTCTTTTGGTGAAGAAAAATCCCCATATATCTGTATCCAAATTTTGATACCACATCCTTGGTGATTGTTTTAACCCATACATAGACTTTTTTTAACCTGCATAACAATTCTTTCTTAACATTCACCGCAAAGCCTTTAGGTTTCTTCATGTAGATCTCTTCTTTCAGATCCTAGTGAGGAAATTTTGTCTTCACATCCATCTGTTCTACCTCAAAATCAAAAGTAGCAACAACATATAATATTAATCTAATAGAAGCTACCTTGGTAACAAGAGTAAAAATATCACCAAAATAAATTCTCAACATCTGGGAATAACATTTTTGTACCAACTTAGATTTTTATTTCTCCACCTTGCCTTCTGCATTCATCTTCTTCTTAAACATCCATTTTCTTCCTATGAGTTTCCTTCCACCTGACAACTTCACCAGATCCCAAGCCTCATTTTTGTCCAAATATGCCATTTCATACCCATGGCCTCTTTCCAAATTTTTCCATCCTCTGAATCTAATTCCTCTCTGACAGTTCTGGAATCATCATTAGTAATAGATAAAGAAATTTTTTAATAGAAAGCATATGGACTATACCTTTCTAGCTGCATTTTTTCTTGAACTGGTCTTCTCACAAATGGAGTTTGTGGCACTTCATGTTTTGACTCTTGTTCTTCTATAGAGTCTGATTCTTACTCCTTTAGCTCAAACTCTATCTTCTCAGGTTCCTTTTGTAGGACTTCATGTTTGATAACATTTTTCACATATCTAAACACAACATCTCGACTATACACAACCTTCCTTGTTTCTTGGTTCCAAAGCTTATAACCTTTGAAACCATCCTTATACCCAATAAATATGCAACTTTCATATTTACTATCCAAATTGGTTCTTTTCTCCTTTGGAACATGTACATATGCATAATATCCAAATACCCTCAAATGTGAAAGAGAGGGTTTCTTACCATTCGATACCTCATGTGTAGTCTTATCCTCCAATTCTTATGAAGATGATCTATTAACCAAGTAACATGCAAAATCCACCACCTCTACCCAGAATTTATGTCCTAACCCGACACCACTCAACATGCTTCTTTCCTTTTCCATCAATATCCTCTTCATTATTTCTGCAACTCTATTTTACTGAGGTGTGTATGGAGTATAATTTTTTCGTGATACACCACATGTCTTACAAAACTCTTCAAATTCCTCCTTGCATAACTCTCCACCATTATTTGTTCTCAAAACTTTATCTTCTTCTTTGTCTAGCTTTTCACTAGAGCCTTAAATTCTTTAAACCTATCAAATACTTCATATTTATTTCTGATGAAATGTATCCATGTATTCCTTGAGAATCTGTTAGGGTCCCGTGATTTGGCCGATTAGCGAGCCAAATGACGATGTAACATCAAACCAAGCTTTGGAGCCCGAGGACCTAGCCTTCCTGGACTCAGAGAGGGCTCTCTCTATAAATGTAAAAGATGTCGGTGTGTTTACTTATGGTGTTCTGATATTAGGCTAGTTATGAAGTGAGTTTTTTGATTTTTGGTTTTTTAAGTTTGTGAGGGATAAAACTGATCAAAGATATAAAAATGGATAACAAGAAGTCAGATCAATTGGGCTATGGGGTCAAACAGGTCAAGGAAACTCTGAGAGGATGATGTAAGGTTGCTGTAGGGCCGATTTGATTCACGGTAGAAGGGATCTTTGGGCAGAATGGAGTAAATGGACATCAAGCTTGTGAAAGACGAGGGATTTCAAGTGTAATTAGTTGATAGCAGACATAAACATGTTATAGCAAGCCATTAATCATGCTAGGTGTAACTATGAGCTAATTTATACACAGAAATCAAACATTCCAGCCATGCATAGAGGTATAAGACCCTCTAACTTCGGGAAATGGCTATCAGACTTTGGGGAAAACACATAAGACAGACTAAAAACTCATAAAACTATGTCGGAATGCCTAAACATATTCTCTAAGTTATTGGGCACTTTGACAAACAAGCTTTCATAGTTTTAGGCAAAGGGCTAGATCGGGACTAGGCCTCCTTGGTTCAACAAGATGATCAACTAATCAGTCAAAGAGAAAGTTTTATGGACAGAACTATGGATAGCTTATAGGTAGGCAGGGCACACCATACATCCTACTCAACATACATAGAACTTGTAAATAAAACTTAGCAAACAGTATCCTTAAGTTACTAAAGAGCAGTTAAGAATTCTTTAGTATAACTAAGGAAGAAGAAAACATCAAGCTATGAAGATTCAGGAATTTTGAGGTGCCTCCATGGGCATATCTCAAAATCAATCTCTACTGATCTATAGCAGCAAGAATCATGTATTATGAATGAAAACTAGAAGACAAACACATAGCAAGAAACACTATACCATTCTACCATGTCATGGAATCCATCACCAATCCTTCATCATTCATCAAAAGCATCCAAGAGGCAGTCCAAAAATCATAACACAAGTATGTTCTTCAAAGATCATATGACCAATATATTGATTCTTCTCTCAAGTTCAGCCTCTGATTTACAATGAAACCCATGAAATAAATAGGCTTGAGGGAGGAAAACCTCATGGAGCAACTAGCTATCCCATTGGCCAAGTCAAAATAGCTAAACTTGTCCTTGAGGCTTTGCAAAGCCCAAGGCACAAAATATCCCATAAAATATCTAAAAAACTGCTAAAAATAGAAATTATATTGACTTTACATCATTTCCCAAGTATAAAAATAGCTAAACGCACATTTGGGAAAAGCAGATTTTTGAGGTTCAAAAATTACAAAAATACTTCATATTTATGTCTGAAAAAGGTCCCCTGACTTGCTGGAGGAAATTGGCAGCCTTCCCGGTGTCGAAACGAGGCTCATGATAGCTCGCTGGAAATCTCTCTGTGTCTACTTTCCAGCGCAACTGAAATCATCTCAATCTGATGCCTAAAAGTTCCCCAAAACTGTACCTGTATGCAAAAAACCAGGAAATAGCAGACTGCTGATATGGCGGGCAGAATGTGCAAAAAGCGAGCATTTTTCGCCAATTTGGGGGGGCGAATGATCTACGAATGCTCTGAAAATCGCTGGTGACCTGCTCATAGAATTATGGCATCCATCTCTATCATCCTCCTCCCTTGACAAAACCTCAAACTGAAATGGCGAAATTATGAGTTTTTGACCAAAAACCCAAAAATGCCAAAAACAAAAAGTTGCCGAAATAGGCCCAAAATTGGCATGCATGACCCTCAAGGGTCCATAGTAACATGCTCTGAAGCTGAGGCCAAAATATCAAGGGCTGATATGCTTTTCCCTTCTTTCCGTGCTAGGCGCTTCCCCCTTGCCTTCTTCAATTTTTCTTGGGCTGCCTTTAGTTTGCGCCGGGCGAACTGATTCAGTTTTTGGAAGTGATGTGTCCTCTTCCTCTGCAGCTCTAAATCTCTATTTTCCCTCTCCAGCTTCATTTCCAAATGCTTGTTAGCTCTTTCAAGCCAAGCCTCTTTGTTTTCTTCAATTTCCTGCTCAAGGAGTGCAGTGAGAGGAAAGGCTTGGAGCTGGGCTTGCTCTTCTGCTCTCTTCTTTTCTAAGGCTCTTCTAAGCCCGATGGTCCTAGGCCTCTTCCGCCTAGGCTGGTCTTCCTCCTCTTCATCATCAAACTCACCAATGAGTTCTTCTATTCTCGCTTGCGCCCTAGCTGCCTCATTTTTATATTTGATCACCTGTGCCTCATGAATAGCTGTGTGCACATTCATTTGTTTGTTTTGAATCTCTAAGAAGTGGTTGAAATTCCCTGCCCTTTGAAGATCCTCCTCTAATGCCTCAATTTGTCCCTCTTTATGAATTAGGAGGTTTTCGAGGAGGCAGGCCTCATTATCACTGTCATCGCTTTGGATAGGGATAACAGCTAATTCACCTCCATGCTTTGTACTTTCTCCAACTTTGCTTTTACCTTTGAAAGCCAATCTGGCGTTTTTCCAACTTGGTATGATAGAAGATGTCTTTTTGGGCGATTTCCTCTTGCTAGGAACAACCTTTGTTACTGTTTGAGTGGCAGCCTTAGACCCTCTCTTCCTTGCTGTGCTGAGTTTTGTTCTTTTGGGAGAGGGAGAAACAACTGATTTACCTTTGACATCTTCCTGAACTTGCTGTCCTTCTTGAGGTTGCTGGATGTTTTCCTCTTGCTGTTCACTTGGCTGCCCCTGTTCGCCAACATTAGCTTGCTGTTCTTCATCAATGCCTTGTTCAATTTGTGGCTCAAGAGGTCTCTCAATTTCCTGCCCAACTTGCTGTTCTTCATCTTGCATCTTCTGTTGTCCCTCATCTGCTGTCTGCTGCTGTTCCTCATCATCTAACTGCTGTTGTTCCTCATCTATCTGCTGCTGTTCTTCATCATGGACCTGCTGTCCTTCATCCCTTTCCTCTTGTTGACTTGACTGTCCTATAGACATCCTGAGCCTTCTAGGAGTAGGCCTACTGGACAAAGGTACCGGGCGTTGGATAGGCTGAGTGGGAGACACATGAACAGGAGGGATAGTAGAGAAATCTGGATGGCTGATGAATAAGTCCCATGGAACCTCTTTCTTCTCTAGCTGGTATAGGAAGATAATCTTGATCAAAGAATGATGAAAAAGAGAAGGGATTTGCTGAGGTGGGGCCTTCTTTTGGACAGTAGATGCCATTTTCTCTATGCTCTTGAACAAAAAGTAAGGGAGGTTTAGTTGCCTGCTTCTATTAAAGTGCATCAATAAATGGACATGATAGGCATAAATTCGATCAAACCTCCCTTCGCAAGTGAAATATTTCATTATGACTTTCATAAGAGGAGCATAGCTGTCAAGGAGATATGAAAAAGGAAAAATAGCAGTGAAAGCCTCTCTATGTTTAGGCTTGATGAAAGGCTTGTAATCCTCTAAGTCAAGATGAGCCTGTTTAATCCACTTTTCGCCATGATACGGGATCTTGGTGGCCTTGGACACATATCTTAGAGAAATTTTGAAATCAAGACCCACCACTTGGAAATGTTTTTCTTTGAATCTCAGGGTGCACAAGTGTGTTAATGGTGAAAAAATCTTGACTTCTTCTATCTTCTGGCAGAAATCTAGGCAGCCTACTTCATGGAAGTTGAAAAGTACAGATGGATGAGCATTAATCTCTTCTGTAGAGATGGGCTCATATCTTTTATGTGGACCGCTCCTGTTGTCTTGCCTTGGAGGCATTTTGTCCTGAAAATGCTTTGGAAGAGGTAAACTGCCTTCACTGTGTGTCAAATGTCCTGTTGGAGTCAAACTGTGTCACTATACTGCTTGGACAGATAAACCATGTGATTTGGATGGTTTGCAACAATGTTTCTTTGAATACACAACCTCTGCTATCTTTAGAAAATGATCTTCTACTTTGAATGTACCATAGCCAGGCAGTTTTCTCAATAGGACACCATATAGTAAAAAAGGAGGCAGGCTGCTGTGTAAATTCCCTGTACACAGTGTTAAGAAATCACTCTTCTTGTGAATTTTGTTAAAGGCCAATCCACACACCTGTATCTGTGTCTCCAAGGTAAAATTCAATCATTAAGAACCCTACCTTGTATAAGTGTGCCAACTTTCAACCAATTTGCATATGTGAAATCAACCCTTAGTGCTATTTAAGCAGTCACTGTAACAGTCCTGAGCAGGGATGACAGAGTTTGAAAGACTCCAAAGTTTTTAGGTAGAAGCTATATGAGTTTTCTTTTTCAAAAAAAATTTGTCAAAAACCCCTTTTTCTGAGTGCACTTCACTGTTTTAATAATGTGGCAATGTCTTGAGGACAGTGTGAAATGTTTCTCTTTAGACCTAAACCCTGTCTCTCTATAACAAAATCTTCCTCTACAGCATCAAACTATAAATTTCTGCCTGATCAAGAAACTTTTCCCCTACTAAACTTCATTGTTTCTTTATGTATGTCACTTCTTTTAAACAAAAACATGTTCATAAAGTTAACCTTGGTGCGTCTATACAGTCAAATTTACAGTTTGAGTAGAGGTAATAGGGTTTAAGAGCTCCAAAAGATTTGAGCAAAAGGCTGTAAGAGTTTGCTCTTTTTTCAAATAATTGAGGCCTCTTTCAATATAGGATACCAGTCATCTTTGGGAGAATGTCCTCATGTTCTCTGAAAATCCACTTGAAAATGATCCTTTGAATAACAGAAAAACAATCACAGTGATACAGTGATACAACTGTCCTTTGATGGTTGAGTAGGGTAACTTTGCCCTACAGTGCTTTAAAGAAAGGACACACCCTTGCTCTTGACTAATCACAGGGTGAAAACACCGGGTTTTTAACTTAACCATAGCTTCTTTCCCACAGGCACTTCTAACTGTGAATTTGTCATTCAAACACAGCTTGAAACATTCTTTTTAAACCTTTCTGTCACTTTTGCAAATATTTGAAAGTGAGGGGGAAAATATATGAGAATACCTTCAATTTTGATGAAAAAATCCTTTGAGAGGGCTGGAATAGCACCGGAGGTCCTCAAGATTAGCACGGCACTCTGCAGGGCAAGCACGGCGTGCAACAATTTCTCGGGTGGCCTGTCGGGTCGGGCAGTCGGGCGGTCGGGCGCCGTGTACAGGCGCGTCGCGCAACTGTACAGGCACGTCGCGCCAGCACTGATCGCCCGTGTAAACTGGTTTCCAGGCGCGGCGTGCGGGTTTCCAGGCGCGTCGCGCAGCTACAGACAGTGCAAAATACTGCAATTTTCGACCTGAAATTCCTTGCTTCGATGCTAGGGAGGCATGGAGCTTTGTTTGAACTTTGGAAACGAAACATTCACTCTCCTAATTCATTGTTATGTAAAAATCTTCAACGGTCACTTCTTTTTTAAATGCAAAATGAAAATGTTTGGTTGGCTTTTGCAAGGCGTTTTAAAACCCCTTTGATCTTTTTTATCCACAACCTTGGTGCATTTGCAAACTAGATTCATAATTTGTGCATGCATTTGAAGATTTTCGATGCTTTTAGACCGTTTAATCATGGACCAACCCCTTTATGAAAACAAATATAGCTTAAAGCCAGAACTCTGTTTTATGCACAGGTGATAGAAAAGTGACTTCCAGTTTTGTTCTTTGGGTGACATTTAACACCGAACTTCTCACTTTGAAAAATAATTCCATAACCTCCACATCATCTTTGCCACTTTTTTTTAAAGATGCTGGTAATATTTATGATGTAAAACTGTACGTGTATCATCTGCGCTATATCTGTCCTTTGGAATGATGAAAAAACTTTGTTTGTTTTAAATCATTTAGACAGTGACAGTTTATCAAAACAAACTCCTTTTGCTTATTCATAAAATTGTATACCTATTCACCATGTCCATCCTGGGTGTATATCTGAAAGGATAAGCTTGTGAAGCAGGAAAAACATGGTTCTTTGATACACAGCTATCATTTTGCTTTGACCAGTGTATTGACCTTTTTGTAATAGAACCATTTCATAGCTCAACTCTTTTCACTGTTTTACCTTCTTGGTGATTTATAGGCTTCTCTTTGGATTGTAAATGCCATCGTTGGTTGCATCCATTCAAACTATATTTCTCTGTTTACTTAAGAGGAATTCCCTTTAAACTTCTTGGCATGTGATAGTGAGGTGACTGTGTGGCCTCTTCCCCTAACGAAACTGTCCTTTTTGGTATCAATGCATACATATTCATATTGTTTCCTGTCCATCATGATGTATTTCTTGAAAGACATTTTCCTATGTGTAATGCATTTTGAAATATAAACACCATCTTTTAGCTGTGTACAGACTTCTATTTACCTTCTTTGTATCTTTCCGCTGCACCTTTTGACCAATCAGTTTTCAACAACACTCAATGCCTTGGCCATCTGGTCATACATGGAGGAGGCCCCTCACTTGACAAAGTATCTGAAGATTATTTGATAAGGCTACATGACAAGGGTTTTGCTTGGATTATGATGATAAGCAACCAACTTGAAAAACCTCAATACTGGCATCTTTGCTGGCAATCACCACTGTGCTTCAGAAGAAACCCTAGTCAAAGTGTAACTGTCCTACTGTACTGTTCTGAGGGTGACTGAAATGTCATCATTTGCTTTAGTCCACTCATGAAATTTTTTTTAAAGATAATCTCTGTGACTATGGAGGTCAGCACCCTTTGAAAACAAACAACTTTTCCTCTACCTGTGTGATGACATGATCTGTCAGCACCTTTTCAATTTGGTCTTGTGGGGAAAGCAAACTGCCTATGATTAGAATTGTTTTAACTCATGATATGCCTTTTTAACAATTCACATGATTTGAAAACTTTAAATGAATTCTTTTATCATACCAAACTCTGCTTTCCTTTGAACTTGCATATTTCAGACTCTATCCCTGTTATGATCATCACTTATATTCATAAAACCTGGAGATATTGTTTCACTGCTCAGTAAAAGGCAAACCTGGACTTTTGCAATATTTAAAGTCAATACTGGCCAGCGCCCTCTGCTTGTAGATGAAGGAGGCGCCCTAACCCTCTGCTTGTAAATGAAGGAGGTTCTAGGCCATGACAATTTACCAGTTTGCTGTGACAGTGGTGTCCTTTTCTTACTGTGATTTTCATACTTGGAAGGAAAACTGCAAGGCCTTGATGAGTGACTTTCTGTTTTGCAGACATATCCCAGGCTCATGATATATTTAGAAGCAGCTGTTCTTCTAACTATATATTCAAGCATTTCCTCCTGAGATGAAGTTATATTTCCTGTTCTTTGCAGAATCCTTAAAACACTGTGAAACACCTAATAATCAGCTTGAGACTGTGGTTTGTGCAGTGCTGAGACCTAGGGGTGTAAATGGCGCAACTTAGAGCTACTTGTCAATTTCATTTGTAGAGTGGGAGGTCAGTCATGGTAGGTCTGTAGCAGATGGAGGCTTTTTGGCTTTTGATGATTGCCAAGGGTAAAATGCCTTAAAGTGCCACTTCCTAACACAGGGGAGACTTTTGAAACAGATTTGGATTTGCTTTTGGAGCTGATGGGCAGACTAGGAGGGCTGAAGCTAGAAAAGATAGTAATAATGGATTTTAATCTTGACAAGGGCGGACTGAAAGGTAAAAGGGCGAAAAAAGTTGTATGAGGGTTTTCTAGATGACAGATTTGTACATGGAATTCAGCTTCTAGAAAACTCAGCTATGGATATAGTCATCACTAACATGTAAAAAATACTGATGGCTAACAGTGGCTCCATTTGGGGAGGGCAGCTCCTCGTCAGGAGGTGTCCAGAATTCAGATCTTTGGCTTATGAAGACCAGTGCCTTATCCATTGGTGCAAAATTTACCCTTCTTTTGATGTTATTTCTGAAAAGTGACAGCATGGTTAACATCAATGATACTTCTACCTACCCCACTATCTTTCCTAACATTTTTTCTTCTCTTTGGCGCATTTGAACTAGCGGCCTTTTGACAATGCATATTCTTTCTTTTTGCAAAATGAACCTATCTATTTCTACTCTTATATCTGCCGGGAGTTCAGATTAAGCTGATGAACTCCTTCATTTCTCTACCTAAAACTAGATCGACTGTCAAGATTAAGCAGTTTGACAGGATTTCTTTCTCTAATCTACAACATGAAATTCAAAAATGATCAAATCAGGATTAGGCAGTCTGATTTGTCATGCATTTGCGGCATAGAAGACAAGCTGCACACAAATGTTATTCTGCAATAAAAGGAAACTAGACAAGCGGGGCTAAGATGTACAATGTGTTTTTCATCCCTCGCTTCTCTCTTTGGTTCAGTTTTAAGCATGTGGAACCAGAGTCTCTCCCTAATCTAAACTCTGTGATAAGTCAATCTAACACAATGTTGACTATCTTGGCACTCACTAACTTATCAGCAAATAAATTTAAACATGCTCAGCTATGATTAGGCTAGATAGCTGAACAAGACATTGAAGTACTAGTAGCGGCATTTAGACTTGCTCGCTTTCCGAAAGACTATTTTTTGGAACATGGGCCCTTTGTTCTATCTTCACTTGCCCTCTTTTTTGTTTTTACTGTTTTTGAGTTTCCTATCTTTTACTGTTTTTGACTTTTCTATTTTTTAATATTTCAAACAATGATATGTACAATGAATGAAAGTGTCCCAAACTCAAAAATCTTGGAAATGATGGAACTTAAGCATCTTATCCTCGTAAGGATCTCCTCTCACCCTCGACCCCCTTAACTCCTGAAAAGAAAAATTTGGGAAATTTTCTCTCTCTAACATGACATAGGGATTCATGCAAGAATCTCTAAACAGCCCAATATCTTCCCTTTGTACCTCTCTGAATATCTAATTTCCACTCCTTTCCTTACTGTATGCTTACCTCAAGTAATGCATGTATTCTTGGTCATTCTTAAAATAGATAATGACATCATCAAGGTATGCACAGATGCAGAAATTTAAAACTGGGAACATGGCCTTCATGAACAGATTTCTGATATTAGGTGGTTTTGCAATTTTGAACTTGAAATCTGATCTACCTCCCGCAAATTTGAAAAAATCTTTAAGCTGTCTATTCTGCAAGGGAATCTTATGATCATGACCTGAAACATCATCTTGCAAAAGTACATGATTAAAAGCACTTTTATTTGGTAAATCATGGTCTTGGGTAGAAAAAACATATTTTCTGTTATAGGGATATGCAGTATTATTTCTAAAATTAAAGCGAACTCTATGGCCATCTGTTTTATCCCTGATTATTTCAGTTTGTTTCAGATTGTTGTGTTTTCTCTTGTCAAAGCTGTTCTTTGAGGGGAAGGTATTGACACAGTAGTTTCCCTTGATTTTTTTGTAGAAATTGGTATTCCGCATGAGATTTCTGATTTTAGCATTTCTAAGTTCTTCATGACAAGACAGAATATGAGCCAATTTCAGTAGTTCAGGTATGCTGGGATTGCAACTGTCATCCTTGCTCATAAGAAGTTTATCTGGCATTTTCTCAAGATGTTGAGCTGCTGAGGTTATGGTCAAGGTTTCATCTGCAGTAGGAGGGTCATATGATGGTAAATCTTTGAGGTATGGTAGAAACATTAAACTCCCTTGATCCCGGGTTCCAAATAGGTTTATGATGTGTAGGTCTTCTAAAGCCTTTACCCAGAAGAAGTTTCCACAAGTCACTGCTGGTGTTTGGCTAAAACTAGAGCAATTTGCTTGATAGTATATAAGAGTTTGTGCTTCTTGTTCTAATCCTAATTCAGAAAAGGAAAACTTACTTTCCTCAAGACACAACTGTTCATGATCATGGTAGTTTTGAGTGTCTAGTTCATCATAAGGTACCAGGGACAGCTGATGTGGTGGATCTAAGTCTACATCAGTTTCCTCAGACTCTTCCTCCATGTTTTCATCAATATGCATAATGAAAGAGTTCAGGTCGGAACGCAAGGAACACATTGGAACGTTGTCTGGCCTATCTTGACTGCTAATCATATATTTCATGTGTGATTCGCGGTAGAGTATTCTGGTCTGGCCAAACACAGGAATGGTGGTATATGACATGTCCAGTTGGATATTCCCTTGGAGTTTGGCTCCCCAAGATCTGGATAGAAGCATCCCGTATTTGGGAGGAATGTCTGCCACTACTATATCCATGATCAGATGTTTCGCAGGTATTTGGGCCAGACTGAAACAAAGGTCTTTGATCAAACCTAGGCATTGGACTCTACTTGAATCAAATGAATACAAGTCTTTGTATGATCTTGTGATTTCCAGGCCTAACCTTTCCATTACTACCTTCGGCATAAGATTATGCGAGGCGCCGGAGTCTAGCATGGCATTGTGGAGGATTTGGTCGTGGATGTTCAGGCTAATGTAAAATGGAAGAGTATTTCCCTCTATCTTGGAATTTTCCCTCTATCTTTGGACCAAACAAAACTTCAGGAGTGTCATCAGCCAGATTAACAGTGTTTGCATCATTCTCTAGATTTAAGACTTTTAGTACTTGGGATTTATAAGAGTTTTGGGCAATGAGTTCAGTAAGAGGCATGGTGATCTTGATCTTGGCGATTTCGCCTTCAAAGTTAAAAGGCAGCTGAAGTTTAGATATGTTTGTTTCAGCATTTTCAGCCATGACCCTCTCTATGTTCTGAGTTTGTTGACCTTTTTTCGGGATTTTGTTGGTCACAGTTGCTCCGGTGACCTTAGTCTAAGTACCATGAGTATCTGAGAGAGGCCTAGCTTGGGTAACTTTAGCTTTGTTTTGGTCAGTTTTCTCAATCTTAACATTTTCACTGCTTGATGCTTTCTTGAGGATGGTATCTGGAGCTTTAGCAGTATCTGAGCTACCTTTCTTGGCATTATCTTGGTTTCTTTTGCTTCTAAGGTCATATTGCCTGTGAGCTTCTATAATGGCATTCTGAAAATCTATGGCAGGGTCGTCGAGATCTTCATAGTTGGTCTCATCTTGATTAGGAGAAAAGAACGCTTGTTCTTCTTCTGTGAGGTACACCTCACTCTCATTATCATATCCTATGAGGTTTAAATGATGTTCATCAAGAGGTTTTGTATCCCTATCATCCTCTTCCACATAGTTTTCATTGAATGGTGGCCTAATCTGTTGGTCATTTTCTCTTGGTCTGTTTTGGGGTTGTTCCCTCCTAAAGTTTTGGTTTCGGTTTCTGTTTGGAGGGTTTGGCTGGTTGTCCCTAATAGGCGCCTTTTCATTTATCTTTTCCCACATTTTGGCCATGGATTTGACTAAGTCATCTATTCGGGGATCTAGGGAAGGTGATGAATTGGAGCCCTCATCTTTATAGGTGACCTTTCTTTCTGATCTAGTCCTAGCTCTTTTTTCAGCTAAGTTGGCATCTGCTTTTATGGCTATTTGTTGCATTTCCTCTAAGGTAGGGGGATCCTTATCTCTCAGATGATATGTCATGTCCGGATCGAAACCCTCGGGGAATTTTTCCAAGGCTAGACCAATTGGGGGTTTGAAATGAGGTGGGAGGGAGTTATATACACTGTTGAATCTAGTGCAGTAAGCTTGGACACTTTCCCCATTTTCCCGTTTTAGGTTGTTATATTCTGACAGGATTTGAATGGGGTTTCTTCGGATTTCCCACCTATTTCTGAATACTTGATGTAGTTCTGGGATGTTGTGGATGCTATTTGGAGGCAAGCTTTTAAACCATGTTTTGGGTTCTCCACCCAGGCTTTGGGCGAATATTCTCATTCTGACGGTTTCGTCGTGTACTTCCATGTATTCAAAAGCATCGCTAATCCTACTTACATGCTGTTGAGATGTGGTGGTGTCTTCTCCGGTAAAGTGTGGGATTTTGTCTTGATATTTATTTGGGAGAGGAGCCAAAGGCGGTGGCAACACCAAAGGTGCGTACCAGGCTGCCATGACGGGAGCTAATGGATGATGTACAAGATGAGGACTATTAGGGTGAGATGAGGTGGTTTGAACAGTGGTGGTTTGACCAGGAGTGGCGGATGAACTTGGACTAGTGATCTGGTTTTGAGCAGATGTAGGATGATAGGAGCCAAACTGATAGAGAAGCTGGGAATCAGGAGGAGTGGTAGGTAAGGCTTCTCTACTAGGACTCTATGGTGGGTCTAGGGGTTCAAGATCGTCAAATTTTATCTTACTATGAGACCTGCTTCTGAAAAGAGCTTTTGATGACTCTAATTCAAAAGGTGAATCTGGTAAGATAGTGAGATGTTTAGGTACTGATCTTGTTTTACAGATGGATCTACCAGTAGCTATATGGTCAGTTTCAGAAGCTTGCCACAGAATCTTCTCTGGGTCATCTACTATGATAGGGGGATTTGGGTCTGGATGGGATCTGGTGTTGATTCTTCGTGAAGCCAGATTTTGGATCTAGAGTTTAGAGAGAATGGTACTGATGAATGTTCTGGATGAGTGGTCTCTCTAAAGTTCTACTAAGGTGAAGGATGGCCAAAAATAAAAGGGATGGATTAGTGGAGTCGCCAGGTGGAAATGGGTTGTTTTTGTGAAGATAGCTATGGTCCACCACCAGTAACTAATCTGAGAATGATTTTGGATTTTCTGAGTTTTATGTGCAGCTTATGGTTTGTTAAAGTATCCTAGATTTGTTTCAACACTTTGCTAGGGTGATGAGAACAAAAAGAGTTCACTCTAAAAATGGGTCTATGGGCTGCTTTCTTGTTTAAGTATCTAAAGGACTAAGAGTCCATAAGAGTTTGCTAGAATGTCATGTACTCAATGTCCTACCATCTCCCGCTATGTTAGAGAGTGACGGGATAGGTTGATCGGATAGTAATTTAGAGTTTGGTAAAATAGTAAGGCCTACTGGAGGCTAGTGGAGTCGCCAGGTGGATTTTTAGTTGTTTTGAGGTATATGTGTATGGTCCACCACCAATACTGAAAAAAAGACAATCTGGGAATGTTTTGGGGTTTTTCTGAGTTTTTTGCGCTTATGAGGTTTGGAAGAGCTTCTTATAACTAAATCATCATTTTTCTAAGATGGTGAAAGAGCTAGCTTCTACTCTTCAAGCAACACTTAAGTTTTCTAAGTTTGATTGAGACTTCGAGAAATCTAAGGTGCACTTAGACTATCACTAACTCGGAAGGTCCCACCGTGATCGTTAATATGCCAGTGAGCAGTGGGATAAGTCAATCAAATAGTATTCTTAAGGCTGATAGAAAGATTAGGGAAACTAAGTTGTTTATCACTCAGATTCCCACCGTGATCGCCATTATGTTAGGGTCTCGTGATTTGGCTGATTGGCGAGCCAAATGACGATGTAACATCAAACCAAGCTTTGGAGCCCGAGGACCTAGCCTTCCTGGACTCAGAGAGGGCTCTCTCTATAAATGTAAAAGATATCGGTGTGTTCGCTTATGGTGTTCTGATATTAGGCTAGTTATGAAGTGAGTTTTTTTATTTTTGGTTTTTAAGTTTGTGAGGGATAAAACTGATCAAAGATATAAAAATGGATAACAAGAAGTCAGATCAATTGGGCTATGGGGTCAAACAGGTCAAGGAAACTCTGAGATGATGATGTAAGGTTGCTGTAGGGCCGATTTGATTCACGGTAGAAGGGATCTTTGGGCAGAATGGAGTAAATGGACATCAAGCTTGTGAAAGACGAGGGATTTCAAGTGTAATTAGTTGATATCAGACATAAACATGTTATAGCAAGCCATTAATCATGCTAAGTGTAACTATGAGCTAATTTATACACAGAAATCAAACATTCCAGCCATGCATAGAGGTATAAGACCCTCTAACTTCAGAAAATGGCTATCAGACTTTGGGGAAAACACATAAGACAGACTAACAACTCATAAAACTATGTCGAAACGCCTAAACATAGTCTCTAAGTTATTGGGCACTTTGACAAACAAGATTTCATAGTTTTAGGCAAAGGGCTAGATCGGGACTAGGCCTCCTTGGTTCAACAAGATGATCAACTAGTCAGTCAAAGAGAAAGTTTTATGGACAGAACTATGGACAACTTATAGGTAGGCAGGGCACACCATACATCCTACTCAACATACATAGAACTTGTAAATAAAACCTAGCAAACAGTATCCTTAAGTTACTAAAGAGCAGTTAAGAATTCTTTAGTATAACTAAGGAAGAAGAAAACATCAAGCTATGAAGATTCAGGAATTTTGAGGTGCCTCCATGGGCATATCTCAAAATCAATCTCTACTGATCTATAGCAGCAAGAAGCATGTATTATGAATGAAAACTAGAAGACAAACACATAGCAAGAAACACTATACCATTCTACCATGTCATGGAATCCATCACCAATCCTTCATCATTCATCAAAAGCATCCAAGAGGCAGTCCAAAAATCATAACACAAGTATGTTCTTCAAAGCTCATATGACCAATATATTGATTCTTCTCTCAAGTTCAGCCTCTTTTTTACAATGAAACCCATAGAATAAATAGGCTTGAGGAAGGAAAACCTCATGGAGCAACTAGCTATCCCATTGGCCAAGTCAAAATATCTAAACTTGTCCTTGAGGCTTTGCAAAGCCCAAGGCACAAAATATCCCATAAAATATCTAAAAAATTGCTAAAAATGGAAATTATATTGACTTTACATCATTTCCCAAGTATAAAAATAGCTAAACGCACATTTGGGAAAAGCAGATTTTTGAGGTTCAAAAATTACAAAAATACTTCATATTTATGTCTGAAAAAGGTCCCTTGATTGCTGGAGGCAATTGGCAGCCTTCCCGGTGTCGAAACGAGGCTCATGATAGCTCGTTGGAAAGATATCTGTGTCTACTTTCCGGCGCAACTAAAATCATCTCAATATGATGCCTAAAAGTTCCCCAAAACTGTACCTGTGTGCAAAAAAACAGGAAATAGCAGACTGCTGATATGGCGGGCAGAATGTGCAAAAAGCGAGCATTTTTCGCCAATTTGGGGGGGCGAATGATCTCCGAATGCTCTGAAAATCGCTGGTGACCTTCTCATAGAATTATGGCATCCATTGGTATCATCCTCCTCCCTTGACAAAACGTCAAACTGAAATGGCGAAATTATGAGTTTTTGACCAAAAACCCAAAAATGCCAAAAACAAAAAGTTGCCGAAATAGGCCTAAAATTGGCATGAATGACCCTCAAGGGTCCATAGCAACATGCTCTGAAGCTGAGGCCAAAATATCAAGGTCTGATATGCTTTTCCCTTCTTTCCATGCTAGGCGCTTCACCCTTGCCTTCTTCAATTTTTCTTGGGCTGCCTTTAGTTTGCGCCGGGAAAACTGATTCAGTTTTTGGAAGTGATGTGTCCTCTTCCTCTACAGCTCTAAATCTCTATTTGCCCTCTCCAGCTTCATTTCCAAATGCTTGTTAGCTCTTTCAAGCCAAGCCTCTTTGTTTTCTTCAATTTCCTGCTCAAGGAGTGCAGTGAGAGGAAAGGCTTGGAGCTGGGCTTGCTCTTCTGCTCTCTGCTTTTCTAAGGCTCTTCTAAGCCCGATGGTCCTAGGCCTCTTCCGCCTAGGCTGTTCTTCCTCCTATTCATCATCAAACTCACCAATGAGTTCTTCTATTCTCGCTTGTGCCCTAGCTGCCTCATTTTTATATTTGATCGCCCGTGCCTCATGAACAGCTGTGTGCACATTCATTTGTTTGTTTTGAATCTCTAAGAAGTGGTTGAAATTCCTTGCCCTTTGAAGATCCTCCTCTAATGCCTCAATTTGTCCCTCTTTATGAATTAGGAGGTTTTCGAGGAGGCGAGCCTCATTATCACTGTCATCGCTTTGGATAGGGATAACATCTAATTCACCTCCATGCTTTGTACTTTCTCCAACTTTTCTTTTACCTTTGAAAGCCAATCTGGCGTTTTTCCTCCTTGGTATGATAGAAGATGTCTTTTTGGGCGATTTCCTCTTGCTAGGAACAACCTTTGTTACTGTTTGAGTGGCAGCCTTAGACCCTCTCTTCCTTGCTGTGCTGAGTTTTGTTCTTTTGGGAGAAGGAGAAACAGCTGATTTACCTTTGACATCTTCCTGAACCTGCTGTCCTTCTTGAGGCTGCTGGATGTTTTCCTCTTGCTGTTCACTTGGCTGCCCCTGTTCGCCAACATTAGCTTGTTGTTCTTCATCAATTCCTTGTTCAATTTGTGGCTCAAGAGGTGTCTCAATTTCCTGCCCAACTTGCTGTTCTTCATCTTGCATCTTCTGTTGTCCCTCATCTGTTGTCTGCTGCTGTTCCTCATCATCTAACTACTGCTGTTCCTCATCTATCTGCTATTGTTCCTCATCATGGACCTGCTATCCTTCATCCCTTTCCTCTTGTTGACTTGACTGTCCTGTAGACATCCTGAGCCTTCTAGGAGTAGGCCTACTGGACAAAGGTACCGGGCGATGGATAGGCTGAGTGGGAGACACATGAACAGGAGGGACAGTAGAGAAATTTGGATGGCTGATGAATAAGTCCCATGGAACCTCTTTCTTCTCTAGCTGGTATAGGAAGATAATCTTGATCAAAGAATGATGAAAAAGAGAAGGGATTTGCTGAGGTGGGGCCTTCTTTTGGACAGTAGATGCCATTTTCTCTATGCTCTTGAAAAAAAAGTAAGGGAGGTTTAGTTGCCTGCTTCTAGTAAAGTGCATCAATAAACGGACATGATAGGCATAAATTCGATCAAACCTCCCTTCACAAGTGAAATATTTCATTATGGCTTTCATAAGCGGAGCATAGCTGTCAAGGAGATATGAAAAAGGGAAAATAGCAGTGACTGCATCTCTACGCTCAGGCTTGATGAAAGGTTTGTAATCTTCTAAGTCAAGATGAGCTTGTTTAAACCACTTTTCGCCATGATACGGGATCTTGGTGGCCTTGGACACATACCTTGGAGAAATTTTGAAATCAAGACCCGCCACTTGGAAGTGTTTTTCTTTGAATCTCAGGGCGCACAAGTGTGTTAATGGCGAAAAACTCTTGACTTCTTCTATCTTCTGGCAGAAATCTAGGCAGCCTACTTCATGGAAGTTGAAAAGTACAGATGGATGAGCATTAATCTCTTCTGTAGAGATGGGCTCATATCTTTTATGTGGACCACTCCTGCTGTCTTGCCTTGGAGGCATTTTGTCCTGAAAATGCTTTGGAAGAGGTAAACTACCTTCACTGTGTGTCAAATGTCCTGTTGGAGTCAAACTGTGTCACTATACTGCTTGGACAGATAAACCATGTGATTTGGATGGTTTGCAACAATGTTTCTTTGAATACACAACCTCTGCTGTCTTTAGAAAATGATCTTCTACTTTGAATGTACCATAGCCAGGCAGTTTTCTCAATAGGACACCATATAGTAAAAAAGGAGGCAGGCTGCTGTGTAAATTCCCTGTACACAGTGTTAAGAAATCACTCTTCTTGTGAATTTTATTAAAGGCCAATCAACACACCTGTATCTGTGTCTCCAAGGTAAAATTCAATCATTAAGAACCCTGCCTTGTATAAGTGTGCCAACTTTCAACCAATCTGCATATGTGAAATCAACCCTTAGTGCTATTTAAGCAGTCATTGTAACAGTCCTGAGCAGGGATGACAGAGTTTGAAAGACTCCAAAGTTTTTAGGTAGAAGCTATATGAGTTTTCTTTTTCAAAACAAATTTGTCAAAAACCCATTTTTCTGAGTGCACTTCACTGTTTTAATAATGTGGCAATGTCTTGAGGACAGTGTAAAATGTTTCTCTTTAGACCTAAACCCTGTCTCTCTATAACAAAATCTTCCTCTGCAGCATCAAACTATAAATTTCTGCCTGATCAAGAAACTTTTCCCCTACTAAACTTCACTGTTTCTTTATGTATGTCACTTCTTTTAAACAAAAACATGTTCATAAAGTTAACCTTGGTGTGTCTATACAGTCAAATTTACAGTTTGAGTAGAGGTAATAGGGTTTAAGAGCTCCAAAAGCTTTGAGCAAAAGGCTGTAAGAGTTTGCTCTTTTTTCAAATAATTGAGGCCTCTTTCAATATAGGATACCAGTCATCTTTGGGAGAATGTCCTCATGTTCTCTGAAAATCCACTTGAAAATGATCCTTTGAATAACAAAAAAACAATCACAGTGATACAGTGATACAACTGTCCTTTGATGGTTGAGTAGGGTAACTTTGCCCTACAGTGCTTTAAAGAAAGGACACACCCTTGCTCTTGACTAATCACAGGGTGAAAACACCAGGTTTTTAACTTAACCACAGCTTCTTTCCCACAGGCACTTCTAACAGTGAATTTGTCATTCAAACACAGCTTGAAACAGTCTTTTTAAACCTTTCTGTCACTTTTGCAAATCTTTGAAACCGAGGGGGAAAATATATGAGAATACCTTCAATTTTGATGAAAAAATCCTTTGAGAGGGTTGGAATAGCACCGGAGGTCCTCAAGATTAGCGCGGCACTCTGCAGGGCAAGCACGACGCGCAACAATTTCTCGGGTGGCCTGTCGGGTCGGGCAGTCGGGCGGTTGGGCGCCGTGTACAGGCGCATCGCGCAACTGTACAGGCGCGTCGTGCCAACATTGACCGCCCGTGTAAACTGTCTCCCAGGCGCGTCGCGCGGCTACAGACAGTGCAAAATACTGCAATTTTCGACCCGAAATTCCTTGCTTCGATGCTAGGGAGGCATGGAGCTTTGTTTGAACTTTGGAAATGAAACATTCACTCTCCTACTTCACTCTTATGTAAAAATCGTCAACGGTCACTTCTTTTTTAAATGCAAAATGAAAATGTTTGGCTGGCTTTTGCAAGGCGTTTTAAAACCCCTTTGATCCTTTTTATCCACAACCTTGGTGCATTTGCAAACTGGATTCCTAATTTTTGCATGCATTTGAAGATTTTCGATGCTTTTAGACCGTTTAATCATGGACCAACTCCTTTATGAAAACAAATATAGCTTAAAGCTAGAACTCTGTTTTATGCACAGGTGATAGAAAAGTGACTTCCAGTTTTGTTCTTTGGGTGACATTTAACACCGAACTTCTCACTTTGAAAAATAATTCCATAACCTCCACATCATCTTTGCCATTGTTTTTTAAAGATGCTGGTAATATTTATGATGTAAAACTGTAGGTGTATCATCTGCGCTATATCTGTCCTTTGGAATGATGAAAAAACTGTGTTTGTTTTAAATCATTTAGATAGTGACAGTTTATCAAAACAAACTCCTTTTTCCTATTCATAAAATTGTATACCTATTCACCATGTCCATCCTGGGTGTATATCTGAAAGGATAAGCTTGTGAAGCAGGAAAAATAGGGTTCTTTGATACACAGCTATCATTTTGCTTTGACCAGTGTATTGACCTTTTTGTAATAGAACCATTTCATAGCTCAACTCTTTTCACTGTTTTACCTTCTTGGTGATTTATAGGCTTCTCTTTGGATTGTAAATGCCATTGTTGGTTGCATCCATTCAAACTATATTTCTCTGTTTACTTAAGAGGAATTCCCTTTAAAATTCTTGGCATGTGACAGTGAGGTGACTGTGTGGCCTCTTCCCCTAAGGAAACTGCCCTTTTTGGTATCAATGCATACATATTCATATTGTTTCCTGTCCATCATGATGTATTTCTTGAAAGACATTTTCCTATGTGTAATGCATTTTGAAATATAAACACCATCTTTTAGCTGTGTACAGACTTCTATTTACCTTCTTTGTATCTTTCCACTACACCTTTTGACCAATCAGTTTTCAACAACACTCAATGCCTTGGCCATCTGCTCATACATGGAGGAGGCCCCTCACTTGACAAAGTCTCTGAAGATTATTTGATAAGGCTGCATGACAAGGGTTTTGCCTGGATTATGATGATAAGCAACCAACTTGAAAAACCTCAATACTGGCATCTTTGCTGGCAATCACCACTGTGCTTCAGAAGAAACCCTAGTCAAAGTGTAACTGTCCTACTGTACTGTTCTGAGGGTGACTGAAATGTCATCATTTGCTTTAGTCCACTCATGACAAATTTTTTAAAGATAATCTCTGTGACTATGGAGGTCAGCACCCTTTGAAAACAAATAACTTTTCCTCTGCCTATGTGATGACATGATCTGTCAGCGCCTTTTCAATTTGGTCTTGTGGTGAAAGCAAACTGCCTATGATTAGAATTGTTTTAACTCATGATATGCCTTTTTAACAATTCATATGATTTGAAAACTTTAAATGACTTCTTTTATCAGACCAAACTCTGCTTTCCTTTGAACTTGCATATTTCAGACTCTATCCCTGTTATGATCATCACTTATATTCATAAAACCTGGAGATATTGTTTCACTGCTCAGTAAAAGGAAAACCTTGACTTTTGCAATCTTTAAAGTCAATACTGGCCAGCGCCCTCTGCTTGTAGATGAAGGAGGCGCCCTAACCCTCTGCTTGTAAATGAAGGAGGTTCTGGGCCATGACAATTTACCAGTTTGCTGTGATAGTGGTGTCCTTTTCTTACTGTGATTTTCATACTTGGAAGGAAAACTGCAAGGCCTTGACGAGTGACTTTCTGTTTTGCAGACATATCCCAGGCTCATGATACATTTAGAAGCAGTTGTTCTTCTAACTGTAGATTCAAGCATTTCCTCCTGAGATGAAGTTATATTTCCTGTTCTTTGCAGAATCCTTAAAACACTGTGAAACACCTAATAATCAGCTTGAGACTGTGGTTTGTGCAGTGCTGAGACCTAGGGGTGTAAGTGGCGCGACTTAGAGCTACTTGTCAATTTCATTTGTAGAGTGGGAGGTCAGTCATGGTAGGTCTGTAGCAGATGGAGGCTTTTTGGCTTTTGATGATTGCCAAGGGTAAAATGCCTTAAAGCGCCACTTCCTAACATAGGGGAGACTTTTGAAACATATTTGGATTTGCTTTTGGAGCTGATGGGCAGACTAGGAGGGTTGAAGCTAGAAAAGATAGTGATAATGGATTTTAATCTTGACAAGGGCGGACTGAAAGGTAAAAGGGCGAAAAAAGTTGTATGAGGGTTTTCTAGATGACAGATTTGCACATGGAATTCAGCTTCTAGAAAACTCAGCTATGGATATAGTCATCACTAACATGTAAAAAATACTGATGGCTAACAGAATCCATCTATAAATGATACATGATACACAAAATTACCAAGTGATGGAACCGACACAAGTCCAAACACATCAATGTGCACAAGATCTAATATATTGTTCGCCCTCTTAGCACCATAAGGGAAACTCACCCAATTTTTCTGCCCATATACACGAGGTTCACAGAAGTCAAAATCCAAAAAGAAATTAGACATACCTTATACCATACCATTACCATGAAGTATTCAAAGTCCCTTCTCTCCAATATGTCAAAGCCTTCGATTCCATAACATGGTATTTTCTCCAGAGACCAGTAGATTTTCTGTTTCACCTTCAACAACCACAGAACTGTTGCACCTATAAATAATACTACTACCCAGAAGCTTGTACAAAGTTCCAACCTGAACTTGCCACATTAATACGAGTGCTCCCTGAACCATCTTGTAGGTATCTTTATCGAACATTGTTTTTACACCTGCATCATCTATATTTCTTACAAAAATCAATTTTTTGGTCAATGCAGGAATATGCAGAATCCCCAAAAGTGTTCTAATCCTTCAACCTTGCAACTTCAGCTTGACTTTTCCTGATACGAAAATTCTAGCCTTCCTGTCATCCACTAAGAAGACATCACCACCATCATATTTCTCGTACTCGTAGAACTTGTTAGCTCCTCGTAATTAGAAAGATTGGAAAAGTCCAACTGCAGGGAGAAACACTATTTCAACCACTTTGGGATCCTACGATCTAGCGCTCCTGAATCCGGAGAGGGATCTATCCAATAAGTGCAAGGATGGATTTATCTTTAAAAGCTTTTGGGTAATGATATTAGGCTAGTTATGAAGGCCAATGGTTTTTGTTTGTTTTGGATGGTTGAGCATGATTATTATTTGAGTGGAAAGTTCCAAATGGAAAGAGTTTCAAAGGTGTGAAGTTGCAAGCAATCAGAACAAGATTTGGCTAGAAGATATACATAACGCTAGTTTTTAGTCCATTGGGCTATGGAGTCATAATAGGGTTTAATTGAAACAACAAGATTCAAGAGTGGTCCATGGGGCAAGTCATCTATGTCTAAGGATCTCCATTAAAGTTGATTTTATGGAATGAAATGATACAATAAGAAGGGGAATTAAACAAATGAAGAACAAAGAGTAGCCTAAGATCAGGTAAGTACTTTGAAACTATCCTGTTTTTGGCATACACTTAAGAAATACATAAAAGTAATCTAAGATCTGGTAAGTACTTCAAAACTAGCCAACTTTTGATGCACTTTCAATAAAAAAAAATTAACACAAAGGGAAGCTTTAAAAGCAACTGTTGGAGAGGAAACTAGAGGAAAAGGCTCACCATAAACTTCCCTAGCTCTGCTTTACTTAGTAAACTTTTAAGACAGACACATAAGATAACAAATAATAGTCTAAGATCAGGTAAAGACTTTTAACCTAGCCTACTTTCAACACGTTCTTAGGGAAACTTTCAGACAGTCTTTGGGGATAAAACTAAAGGACAGGGCTCACCATAATTTCCTTATTTCATCTCTACTTAACATAAAATGAAAATAACATTCAAGAACAACATTCATCTTGGATAGTAGGACAAGGGAACGCCAGCATTCCTAACTGCTTAAATTGAATTAAATCATTCCTAAACAACACAATTTGGAAGAAAAGATGTAGATAAATCTTATCAGTCAGAGAAGGGTACTGATATACAGTAAATCCTAACTCTATGCTTGGTGTTCTTTATCAGAGAAGATGGACAAGGTGAAAACAGAAATAAAATAACAATTTACAATAAGAAATAACATCACCGTTGACATAGACCAGGATCCCATAAATCCGCTTGTATTGATGCTTCAAACCAGTTACAGCTTTAAGTCCAATGTTTCAGTTTAGCAATCATCTTCACTTCTCAACCTAACTTATTTAATTAGCAGAGCTTCAAGAGCCCGTGAACACTATTAACAAGTAGAAGTTTTAAGCTCAAGTATATTTCAAAGTTCTACAACCAACATTTTCTCATCTTCTACAGGAGTATTTATAGAAGAAATGAGGAGGTGGGATCTAATAAAATATCTTCAAGGTTCAATTAATACATATTTAAGACTTCTCGGCCTTTGAGGGGCTCAATGAAGAAGCTTACAGATGTTTGTCTGTATTAATTGTGTTACATTTAAGATTTAATCTCGGTGGGAGCTTTTGTTGAATTTAAGGCTCTGTTTCATGTTGTAATAACTCTGTTTATATTTTTGCATTAATTTCCTTTGGCAGAATTAACTATTCAGCTATGCTGAGGCAAATATCTTCTTTTCTGGTCATAATTCGGCCTCTGTTGAATGCTTGAGGCTACAGGTGGCATTGGGTAGCTGAGAGGAATCAATTAGCCTCTGATGTGGTAGTGGAGGCTCTTTCTGACTGATAAATCTTTGATTTGTCTTTAATTGTGTTTTAATTCGGAGGATTAGGCTTTCGATTTTTGATCTTAGCCATAATCCTCCAAACCTATGAAAACAGTCTTCAATCCTTCATTTCTGGCTTGTTCAATCTTCAACATTGATACTCCTTAACTTTGATTTAATTGTCTGTGTATTGTTGATGTGCAAGGCCGCAAAGGGATCATATAGCATCAATGCCCATGAAGCATTGACGAAACATGACTTTGAACCCTTTGGAATGATCGTTCTATATGCATAAAGGCATGGGGGATAGTCATCCCCAGCCTTTGGTTTTCCTTTGATATAATGGAAAAACCATATAAAACCTACAAAAGTACATAAAACAATTAAGAAATCCTATATATTGGGTAAAAAATTCGTTGGAAATTTCGTGGAGGAGCGAGGCCATTGGATGGCAGCATCCAACGGTGAAGATTTGCACGTAGTTGGTCAAAAGGAGAGCGGTTGATGAAATGGTGCAAAATATTAGACCCGGGCCATTGATCTTGCAAATATCAACGGTCGAAATAAGTCGGGAGGAAAATAAAGCGAAGGGGCCAGTTTATATAGAAATGGAGGAAATGTAAAGAAATAAGGTTAAAAACCTTTATCGGAGGAAATATGGTTAAAAATGGAAATTGGGGTTTCGGGATGATCGTAGGCCGTCGGATGAGATCAGGCCACGAAATCAATGGTGAAGATCGCTTTTGAAAAGACCCTTTGGAAAAAGGAAAAGGGTGATGGTGTATGGCCAGATTAGATTTGAGTCGTTGATCTGCAGAGATCAACGACGGCGAGCGCACGCGACAGATCATAATAGAAATGGGGAAGGGCGGTTTCGGAGGGAAAAACAGTTGTTTTCGCGTGATAAAAAGGCAGGTAGGCGGTATTTCCTTTTTGAACGCGGCATGTGTTTCCGCTCGACACGTGGCATCAGAAAACAACTTATATCGTGTAAATTTTGGAAATTAACCTTCGTGTTGAAAGTTGCCCAAAACTCTGCTTGCGCCGTCAGATCTAGGCCCTTAGATCGAAAGGTGGAGAGTGAGTGCGAAACCGACCCGATGCACAGGAGATAAGAGGCAAGGCAGTTTTATTATGGACCGTCTGATCAAGGGATCGACGGTAGAGATCAAATCTGGAGGGAGGCATGACCCACAAGGGTCAGGCTTGTCAGGGTTAATATGGGCCATTGGATGGAACAAATCAATAGCTAGGACTTTATCTGGGGTGTAAATGAAATAATACGAAGGCGGAGAATGGGTTAATGAGGTCCGTTGATCTACAAAGATCAACGGTTGCGATTTGGCCAAATACATTATGAAGCGGGACACATTATTTAAACCAAAGTGGAGAGATGAAATCTAGATCGTCCGATCTGGACACGTGGATGGTCCAGATGCAATCAGGGCTTGGCAATCGGCGGGGGAAGAACTTAAATGGCACTGATGCAATCAAGCACAGGCCACCAATCTAAGGACCAGATCGATGGTGGGAAGTGAATTGGAAGGATTAAAAAGACGGAGGAAGGGTTTATGATCAGAGCAAATGAGGGTCGTCGGACTTGGGAAGGTGGGGAGGAGATCAACAACTCACGATTGATTGGGAGATCTCCAATCGGGGAGAGGAAAATGCAACATGGAATGCGACCTTTCAATTTTTTCCGATGCGATACTGCACGTCCCGTTGATCATTTCAGATCAATGGTGGATATTGTGTCAAAACACGTACCGGTGGAAACCCTTTAATACTTACGAAAACCAAAAATTTAATGAGATTAAAAGGTTTTGGCTTTTGAGGGAGGGTGATATATATATGAAAAGGTGCCCAATTGCAGGGCCTGTGGTCTATATGGAAAACAAAAGGCCCGGGGCTTATATGTAGAAAGGGCCAATCGAGATCGGGCCTTCAGGCTGGTCTTTCAATCTACCCATTTTAATTCTCCGACGCGATTAGTGCTTCGGGACTTTAACTCTTGGTCCCGAGCTCAGGTTTATATGGATGAAACTGGAGTTTTATACAATGGGGCGCAATCGCATTGGAACAATGATGCAGGGCTTTTCAGTCTACCCATTTTCATCAAAAAACATCATTCTAGCGGGTTTTTAGACCAAAACTTAGGAAAAGTGGGTTTATGAGTTAACAAAGGAAAAATACGCATCGGGGATGGTTTTTATGAAATTTTAAGCCCCTGATTGCGGGCCCAAGGGTTACATGAAATGGTAATAAGATCGGGGGTTATAAAACAAAGGGCTCATTGCATTGGAGGCTTTTAACATGGCAAATAGACTTGCGCACTCTGATTTCTCTGATGCGATAAGCGCCGAAATGCTTAGCACTTTGTTAATGCACCAAGGCATATGGTGGGGAAGTGGTTAGGACTTAGCCCAAAGGGGCTTAAATCTACAATTAAAAAACTTATTTTTTATGAGTTTTTTCATAGTTTTTGATGGATTTGGGGGTTTCAATAAAGTTTAAAAGTGATTTTTAAACTTTGTAAAGAGGATCTCATGAAGGGGAAATGGGAAACCAATGGAAAAATAGAGGAATTCCATGGGAATGAAAGGGTAAAAATGAAGGTTAGTTTTGAGTGGAGGAAGGAAAAATGGTGTTTTTATAGCAGCCTTCTCTCTATGAAATCAAAAGAATTTAAGAGTTTAAAATGGAAACAACAGTGAAGATTTGAACAAAGGGTATTATGTCGTCATGAGTCTTCAAGAGATAACATTTTAGCATTAACATTTTTTTCTTGAAGGCTTCAAAAATGATTTAGCCACCTTTTTATATAACAAATTTTATAGGTGGCTAACAGTGGCTCCACTAGGGGATGGTTCCTTCTTGAAGGCATCAAGAACTTCAGACTTGCATTCTCTGGGTGGTTGATCAGTGCCTTATCCATTGGGCCACCTTTCTTACTTAGATTATCTTCTTTGGCTCTGAAAACATGTTAGCAGCCATGAAAAAAAATGGATCTTCATCTACACAAGCTCTCTACCTACCCAATCCTAGTGATCTAACATTTTTTCTTCTTTAGAGTGCACTTGGATTGGAAAACTCTATTTACAACATTTTATTCTTTTGAAAGAATAAAAATAATCTAATTCTACTCCTTATCTCTTCATGAACTCAGATTAAACAGTTGATTCCATATGCTTCTCTACCTAATCTACCAATCTATTAGGATTAAACAGTCTAACAAATTTTTATTCTCTAATTTCTAAAATAGAAATTTAAAAGCATACAAATCAGGATTGAACAGTCTAAATTAATGCTGATATATGGCATAAAACAAGCTGCACATAGATATTATTTTGCAGAAAATTAAATCAACAACGGAAGGCTTTAAGATTTGAAAGTTGAAGCACTTCCTTCATTCCTTTTTAGCTCCGGTTTTGCTTCTGTTTGAGTTATTCTTTGCTTGTTCTCTAGTTCATATTTTAAGCTGATTAGAACAATTTTTACCTTTGTTTTGACTCAAAATAAACATATGTGAGTCACTTTTCTTTTGAAAACTAGGGTTCGGATTTTGAGCACATTTGAACCTTTAATTTCTAGCCTAATCTATCTAATGATAAGCCAAGATTAAAGAGTTTGGCAAATCGAATTCACTAACCTATCAGTAGTAAAATTAAAACTAATTAGTCAAGACTAGGCTGTATGACTAATTAGAAGTGTGTTTCTCAGGAGTGGCTTTTAAGCTTGCACACTTTTAGATTTGTTTCTCTTTTTGCTGGTATGGGGATATACCTCTATTGTTTTACAATCTGCCCTATTTTCTTTCTTCTATTGTTTTTGTATTTTTTATTTTTTATAACTTTGAATGCAATGATGGATGAAATATTTAAAATGAGAAAAAGATAAAAAGGCTTTCAGAATATGACATGGATCAAGAGAAGTAAGGTTTAAGCATCCCGCCATTGACAAGACCCCCAAACAATTCTGCTCCATTCAACTCTTGTAAGAAAAAGGCATTATTACCAGCAGCTAAATGAATGAAGTAAGGGCCAAACCATAAGTTGTCAAATTTCCCATGCTTGCCCTTGTCTTCTCTCCTTGAGTTTGATCAAGAGATCAAGTCCTTTGTGGGAAAATGCTCAAAATTTTAGTTGCTCGGAATAGGTCCAAACTAGAATGACCGGAAAGAGCTCGGAAAAACGATCATGTAGACGCAAATGACACTGAAAACTGATGTTGTATGAGAAAGTTATTTAGCTTTGAAGTTTTCCAATTTCAGTTAAAAAATGGCCAGTTTGACTTTATAAAAGTTTTTATTTAAAAAATAATATTCCACAGAATATTCTAGGAATATTCCAAGGAATATTCTACAAAATATTCTGTGGAATATTCCTCTGGCTACCAATAAAAGGGTGCCACGTGGCCAACCCGGAGGCTGCCACGTGGCCCCAAGTTTGAATGAAATTGTATTGCAAAAGTTTGTTTGCATTGCGAGTAGGAGTCGACCTCGGGTCGACGCTAGAACAACTGGGCAGCCCAACCACATGGGTTACGAATGGTTCTTAATAACGATTCAATCGAACTTATATTTAAAGTTGATTTTTTGTTTGGGCGGGGCCAAAAAGGGGCCAGCCCCTCCGCATGCAACTGAAGGCTGAGAACCGTGAGCCAATTTCATCGGCACGCAGAACATATGGGTATCGGTCCTCTGGATCGGCAGGAGGATCAGAGTGTCATTTATATTATATGGTCCAAAATTTATGATATGCTGCATTTAACTCAAATTTATTCAACACACTCCAATAGGTGCGGTCACGTGGAGATACACATCCAGCCCCTCATTTCGGCGGTCAATTTGGCGGTCCGCCCAACTTTAGCTCCCATCCCCATCTTTGTCGGAGCTAACTGCGGTCTTCCACATTTAGTGGAGCTTTTCAAGGGGACACTGGGAAAAAACTTTAGTTGACCATAACTTTGGGTAGGGAAGTTCATTTGGGATGAATAATTTTTTTGTTTTGGGGGTATTGAAGCATTATGAAGCTGTTGGAACGGGTTGCAGAGCCATCAGGGCACTCTGTAAGTGATTTTATCAGTGAATTTCCTTGCGGAGCCACCAGGGCTAAGATAATGATCAGCTTTTTTGGACTATATTCATCAGTTTGAGGTGAATAAATAGTCATTTTTTACTGTTTCCAGAACTATGTTTCTGAATTTGCAGCTATTTTAGCCTTTTGAGGCTTTCTTCATGTTGTAACACTTATTTTGAGCATTAATAAAAGAGGTAAAAGCATGTTTGAAGGCTTTTGGACCCAGCAGAGGTAGCCCAAGAGAGGGGTGAACTACTTAAACAAATGCTTACTATTATGCTGTGCATTTTTGCTGCTATTTTCCAGAGTTTACTACATTAAACAATAAATTTTAATAAGTCCACTTTTCACAATGAGACTTATACAGTGATCAAAACTTATTTGTTTCATTTCAAATGACATTACTTCCATTGCAGAATACTTGAACTTTATTATTCACACATAAAATTTGGTTAATGAATACTTTGCAAACATAAAAAAATACTTTCATTGCCAGATCATTTTAGTGTTTACTTCATATTTCTTTAGGCAGAACCAGTAAGAGGGCCAGAAGCTTCTGGTTTCATCCTTTCTAGTAAAGGTGAAATAACCAGTAAAAGCCCTTACTGTCTATCTTTGTATAAGAAATATTTTGTTCACACATTTCAGATCAGATTGGTATCAGAGCCAGGTTTTGCTTAAGAGTTTGTGAAACTTTTGCAAGAAGATTGTGTTATTCTGCAAAATTTGATGCTTACTAGGCTGAAACTGAAAAGAGGGAAACGACAATTGGTGAGTGAACAAGATAATCCTCAACCAAGGAGAGCTAGGGTGCCATTATCTCCACCTTCCATTTCATCCTCATTAGCCTTAGAATCAGCCACAAACATGTCTTCCAGAGAAGGAGAAGTACATGAGGAAATGGATCCCAAGGAAGAAGAAAGAGTCTTTAGAAAAGCTTTCTTGGACATGACTGAGATGGTTAGGATCCTCTATCAGGAGAGAAATGATAGGATTGCTGGAGAAGGGTTTAGAAACCAAAGAGAAGAAGGAGAGTATTCAGGAGGGAAGAAAGACAATGATAAGTCTAAGAAAGGGAATGGAGGAAATGGTGATCCTTCATCTCTATCGTCATCCTCTTCCTCCACATCATCCTCTTCAACTTCTGTTAATTAGTCACAAAAAAAAAACATCTTCTAAAAATCCTTTGTTAAAGCTTTATGTAAAGTTTGAGTTGTCGATGTTTAATGGTGATGTTAATGCAGAAAAATTGGATAACTGGATTAGACAGCTGGAAGTCTATCTAAGAATTCAGAATTTGCATGATAATGACACAAAAATCCAATTAGCCTCATTGACAATGGAAGGAGCATCTTTGGTTTGGTGCGAAGCCAAGACTAGGGAGGAAATTAAAAAGCATGGTAAGATAACTCTAACTTGGAATGAGTTTATTGTTGCTATTAAGAAACAGTTTTATCCTCTTGCTCATATTCAGAAGGAAATTATGAATTGGCAAAATTTTAGGCAACTTAAGGGTCAAAATGTGCAAGATTATACCCAAGAGTTTAGAAGGAGAGCACTTCTACTTGGGGTAGACTTAAAAAGTCAAGACATCTTGTTAAAATACATAGGAGGTTTGCATAGTTACCTTAAACATACTATCCTATTGTTCAATACTACCAGTTTAGATGAATTCTGTGTGCAGGCTACACATTTAGAAGCTAGAGGAAAGAATACTTTTGATGAGGGTAGAAAAAATACTTTCAAAGGAAAGAACAAAGAGAAAAACAAAGGAAAAGGCAAGAAAAATGCATCTATCAAACAAGAGGGTGAAAATTTCATTTGTAAACATTGTTCAAAGAGTGGCCATGAAGAGAAAAATTGTTGGAAACTTCATCCTGAAAAGAGAAATCAGTTTAACAAAAACAAGGGAAAGAAGAAAAATGCAGCTACTACAACTACACCACAAGATTTAGGTGATGATTCAGGTGACGAAACAAAAATTGCAGCCATGGGTTTGAAAATTTTGAAATGGAACAAGTGTTAGTTCTTAAAATTGTCATACACAAGCTCCTACTAAGGAAGAAAGAATTGAACTATTCCATGTGAGGGTAGTTTCAAAACATACCAAAATTGACACACTGTTTGACAGTGGCTCACAAGCTAACCTCATATCTGAAGACTTGGTCAAGCAGCTTAAACTTGAGACCATTCTACATTTGAAACCTTATCCACTTGGATGGATATGCAAGGATTCCAATTTTAAAGTTTCAAGGAAGTGCATATTGCACTTTGAAATAACTGCACACTTTATTGACACAGTTGAACTTGATGTGGTGTCCCTTGATATATCCGGTATTGTTTTGGGAAGTCCTTACTTATTTGACAGGAAAGTGATCTTCCATCGCCATGAAAAAAAATATCATCTTTTCAAAGATGGCAAGGAGTTTATTGTCAAAGCTCATCACAAGAAGAAAAATGTAGCAATGGTAAATGCAGGATAGGTAAAAAGGCTAGTCAATTAAAGCAAGAGTTTTGTACTTCTTATGGTCAAGCCAAATGTTGATGTGAATCATGAGTCATTTGAAAATTGTGATGCAAAGCTTAAATCTGATTATATGATGTAGTTGATGTACATCATAAGATGTTTCAAGAAACAACAGTTTTGCCTCCTAAAAGGGAGATTCAACATGAAATCCATTTACATCCAGATTGTCCTCTGCCTAACATAGGCATGTATCGCATGTCTATTATGGAGAATGCTAAAATAAAGAAGCAGATTAAACAGTTGTTGGACAAGGGTTTCATAATGCCAAGCACTTCGCCATGTGGGTCACCGATAGTGTTGATTCTGAAGAAAGATGGAACTTGGCGTATGTGTGTTGACTTCAGAGCTTTGAACAAGATAACGATAAAGAATCGTTACCCACTTCCAAGAATAGATGATTTGTTAGATCAGCTGAAAGATGCAAGATATTTCACTAAGTTAGAGTTAAGAAGTGGTTATCATCAAGTGAGAATTGAATAAAGTGACATTTGGAAGATAGCTTTCAAAACCAAACAAGGACTCTTTGAGTGGCTTGTGATGCCGTTTGTTTTATGCAATGCACCTGCAACTTTCATGTGGGTAATGGATGATGTCTTACGTCCTTTTCTTCATGGTTTTTTTATTGTCTACTTACATTACATCTTGATTTTCAGCAAGACAAGATAAGACCATGTCATGCATGTCAGTAAAGTACTTGATGTTTTGAAGAAAAATCAGTTATTTCTTAAGATGTCAAAGTGTGAATTTGGAAAGACTTCTTTGGTTTCTTTGGGACACATAGTAGGTGGAGGCGCTTTGAGAATTGATCCTTCCAAAGTAGAAGCCATTGTGAATTGGCCTACTCCTAAATCCATTACAGAGGTAAGAATTTTTTTGAGTTCAGCTCAGTATTGGAGAAAGTTTATTGCTAACTTTTCTGCCATAGCAGCTCCTATGCATGCAGTGACAAGTGTGAAGCATGCTTTCCAATGGGGAAGTAAGCAACAAAAAGCTTTCGAATATTTGAAAGAAAATATCAGTTCAACTCCGGTTCTTTCATTACTAGATTTGAGACAGCCATTCGAGATTCAGACAGATGCTAGTGATTATGCCATGGGTGCAGTTCTCTTACAGCATGGTAAGCCTATCGCTTTTCATTCTGAGACATTTAATTATGTTGATGTGAATTATCCTACATAGGATAAGGAATTGTATGTGTTGGTACAAAACGTCAAAAAGTGGAAGCACTATTTGATGGGCAAAGAAACAATTGTTCATACCGACCATCAGCCTTTACAGTATTTGCAGTCGCAAAATAAATTGCAGCAGTCACGACATTTCAGATGGATGGGTTTCCTACAACAATTTCACTTGTTAATAAGGTACAAGAAAGGTATTCCCAATAAATTTTCTGATATGCTTTCAAGGCCTATTATTAGTGCTAGTATTTTACTTAAGAATGATTCTATTGTACATGAAAGCTACATTGAATAGTATGCATCAGATGATGATTTTAAAGAGGTGTATGATAACTTGAGTAAAGGGAATCATGTTGAGGAGAATGACTATCACTTGCATAAAAATTTTCTGTTTCACTTGGGAAAGTTATGTATACCACAAGGAGAGAGATTAAGCATGATGAGAGAAGCTCATTCTTCTCTTATTGCTGGTCATTTCGGTGTAAGAAAAATGGTGGCACATCTGCAGAGGTATTGTTATTGGCCTCGCATGGTAGATAGTGTTACACGTTTCATTAGAGGTTGTTCATTATGTGCTACAAGAAAGCCTAGCAATAGGAAGCTTGGTTTGTATACGCCATTTCCTGTACCTTCTAGACCATGGGAAAGTGTTTCTATGGATTTTGTTGGGGGTTACCATTGTCTAGAAAGCAACATGATTATCTTTTTTTAGTAGTTGACCGTTTCAGCAAGATGTGTATTGTTATGCCATGTAAGAAAAATATAACTGTTGAACAAACTACTAATTTATATTTTCAACGTGTATGGGTTCATTATGGATTTCCTACTTCTATTGTTAGTGACAGGGATTCCAAATTTGTTGGGAGTTTTTGGTCCAATCTATGGAAGATGATGGACACCAAGTTGAAGAAGAATACTGCTTTCCATCCACAAACATATGGCCAAATAGAGGTAGTGAATAGAACCATTGTGCATCTTTTGAGAGGGTATTGCAGCAAGCATCCCAAGCTTTGGGATGAGCATTTTCATTACATTCAGCATGCTTACAACTGGGCCAAGCACTCTTCTACAAATACTTCGCCATTTGAAGCTTGTTTTGGATATTTGCCTAAGTCACCATTAGACTTCATTCTTGACAAGGATATCGCCATTGATGGGCATAGTGACATTGACAAAGCTCGCATTTTCATTGAAATAATTCAGCTCATTCATCAGCAAGTTCAAGAACAGCTTGAAAAGAGTCAAGGCAAGTATAAAGAAAGACATGACAAACATAGAATTGATCACAAGTTTCAGGAAGGAGATGAGGTATGGTTGCATATAAGTAAGGATAGAATGCAAGGAGAAGTTAAAAAGCTGAAGCCTATTCGTTATGGTCCATTCAAAATCCTTAAACAAGTTGGAAATAATGCTTTTCAACTAGTTTTTCCTTCATACATTCAAATGTATTCCGTTGTTAATGTGGAGAATTTACGTTTGTATGAACCTCCTCTTATTAATGATTCTGAAAATCATGTTCAGCTACCATCCATAAAAGATTTCTCGCCAGAATTTTTGGATGAGCTGAGAGAAGATGCAATCCTTGAGAGAAGGACACACACTTCAAGGAGGGGAGATGTTGAATATCTACGGGTTGGTCTAAAAGGCAGTAAACCAAGCAAGGCAAAGTGGATGGATTTGGAACAGGTGAGGAGGCTGTATCCTCACGTTCTTAACAGGCAATTGAAAGCTTTTGAGAGTCCAAAAGCTTCCCATTTGGGAGGTGTGATCAAGAGATCAAGTCCTTTGTGGAAAAATTTTCAAAAATTTAGTTGCTCAGAATAGGTCCAAACTAGAACGATAGGAAAGAGCTCAAAAAAATGATCCTGTAGATGCGAATGGCACTGAAAACCGACACTGTATGAGAAATTTATTCAGCTTTGAATTTTTCTTATTTCAGTTAAAAAATGGCCAGTTTGACTTTATAAAAGCTTTTATTTAAAAAAGAATATTCCACATAATATTTTAGGAATATTCTATAAAATATTCTGCGGAATATTCCTCTGGCTGCCAATCAAAGGGTGCCACGTGGCGAACCCGGAGGCCACCACGTGGCCCCAAGTTCAAATGAAATTGTATTGCAAAAGTTTGTATGTGTCGTGGGCAGGAGTCAACCCCGGGTCGACGCTGGAACAACTGGGCGGCCCGACCACATGGGTTATGAATGGTTCTTAATAACGATTCAATCAAACTTATATTTAAAGTTAATTGTTTGTTTGGGCGGGCCAAAAAGGGGCCAGCCCTTACGGGCCAGCCCCTCCGCATGCAACTGAAGGCTGAGAACCGTGAGCCAATTTCATCGGTGCGCAGAACATATGGGTCATGGTCCCATGGACCGGCGGGAGGAGCGGAGTTTCATTTATATTATATAGTTCAAAATTTATGATATGCCGCATTTAACTCAAAGTTATTCAACACACTCCGATCGGTGTAGTCACGTGGAGCTGCACGTCCAACCCCTCATTTCGGCGGTCAATTTGGCGGTCCTCCCAACTTTAGCGTCCGTCCCCATCTTTTTCGGAGCTAACTGCAGTCTTCCACATTTAGTGGAGCTTTTTAAGGGGACACTGGGAAAAAACTTCAGTTGACCATAACTTTGGGTAGGGAAGTTCATTTGGGACGAATTTTTTGTTTTGTTTTGGGGGTATTGAAGCATACTGAAGTTGTTGGAACAGGTTGCAGAGCCATCAAGGCACTCTATTAGTTATTTTATCAATGAATTTTCTTGTGGAGCCACTAGGGCTAAGAGAATGATCAGCTGTTTTGGACTATATTCATCAGTTTGAGATGAATAAATAGTCAATTTTTACTGCTTACAGCGCTCTGTTTCTGAATTTGCAGCTATTTTAGCCTTTTGAGGCTTTCTTCATGGTGTAACACTTATTTTGAGCATTAATAAAAGAGGGAAAAGAATATTTGGAGGCTTTTCGACCTAGCAGAGGTAGCCCAAGAGAGGGGTGAATTGCTTAAACAAAATGCTTACTGTTATGCTATGCATTTTTGTTGCTATTTTCCAGAGTTTACTACATTAAACATTAATTTTTAATAAGTACACTTTTCACAATGAGAACTATACAGTGATAAAAACTCATTTGTTTCACTTCAAACCACATTACTTCCATTGCATAATACTTGAACTTGCTTATTCACACATAAAATTTGGTTAATGAATACTTTGCAAACATAAAAAATACTTTCATTGCCAGATCGATTTAGTGTTTACTTCATATTTCTTTAGGCAGAGCCAATAAGAGGGCCAGAAGCTTTTGGTTTCATCCTTTCTAGTAAAGGTGAAATAACCAGTAAAATCCCCTACTGTCTATCTCTGTATAAGAAATATTTTGTTCACACATTTCAGATTAGATTGGTATCAGAGCCAGGTTTTGCTTAAGATTTTGTGAAATTTGTGCAAGAATATTGTGTTATTCTGCAAAATTTGATGCTTACTAGGCTGAAATTGAAAAGAGGGGAAGGTCAATTGGTGAGTGAACAAGATAATCCTCAACCAAGGAGGGCTAGGGTGCCATTATCTCCACCTTCCATTTCATCCTCATTAGCCTTAGAATCAGCCAAAAACATGTCTTCCAGAGAAGGAGAATTACATGAGAAAATGGATCCCAAGGAAGAAGAAAGAGTCTTTAGAAAAGATTTCTTGGACATGACTGAGATGGTTAGGATCCTCTATCAGGAGAGAAATGATAGGATTGTTGGAGAAGGGTTTAGAAACCAAAGAGAAGAAGGAGATTCTTCAGGAGGGAAGAAAGACAATGATAAGTCTAAGAAAGGGAATGGAGGAAATGGTGATCCTTCATCTCCATCGTCATCCTCTTCCTCCACATCATCCTCTTCAACTTCTGTTAATTAGTCACACAAAACAAAAACATCTCTTAAAAATCCTTTGTTAAAGCTTGATGTAAAGTTTGAGTTGTCGATGTTTAATGGTGATGTTAATGCAGAAAAATTGGATAACTGGATTAGATAGCTGGAAGTCTATCTAACACTTCATAATTTGCATGATGATGATAAAAAAATCCAATTAGCCTCATTGAGAATGGATGGAGCAGCTTCGGTTTGGTGGGAAGCCAAGACCAGGGAGGAAATTAAAAAGCATGGTAAGATAACTCTAACTTGGAATGAGTTTATTACTGCTATTAAGAAACATTTTTTTCCTCTTGCTCATATTCAGAAGGCAATTATGAATTGGAAAAATTTTATGTAACTTAAGGGTCAAAATGTGCAAGATTATACCCAAGAGTTTAGAAGGAGAGCACTTCTACTTGCGGTAGACTTACAAAGTCAAGACATCGTGTTAAAATACATAGGAGGTTTGCATAGTTACCTTAAACACACTATCCTAATGTTCAATCCTACCAGTTTAGCTGAAGTCTTTGTGCAGGCTACACATTTAGAAGCTAGAGGAAAGAATACTTTTGATGAGGGTAGAAACAAGACTTTCAAAGGAAATAACAAAGAGAAAAACAAAGGAAAAGGCAAGAAAAATGCATCTATCAAACAAGAGGGTGAAAAGGTCATTTGTAAACATTGTTCAAAGAGTGGCCATGAAGAGAAAAATTGTTGGAAACTTCATCCTGAAAAGAGAAAATAGTTTAACAAAAACAAGGGAAAGAAGAAAAATGCAACTACTACAACTACACCACAAAATTTAGGTGATGATTCAGGTGACGAAACAAAAATCGCAGCCATGGGTTTGAAAAGTTTGAAAGGGAAGGAAATTGAAACTCAAACAAGTGCTATTTCTTCAAACTGTCATACACAAGCTCCTACTGAGGAAGAAAGAATTGAACTGTTCCATGTGAGGGTAGGTTCAAAACATACCAAAATTGACACACTGTTTGACAGTGGGTTACAAGCTAACCTCATATCTGAAGACTTGGTCAAGCAGCTTAAACTTGATACCATTCCACATCTGAAACCTTATCCACTTGGATGGATATGCAAGGATGCCAATTTGCAAGTTTCAAGGAAGTGCATATTGCGCTTTGCAATAACTGCACACTTTATTGACACAGTTGAACTTGATGTGGTGCCGATTGATATATCTGGTATTGTTTTGGGAAGTCCTTAATTATTTGACAGGAAAGCCATCTTCCATCTCCATGAACACAAATATCATCTTTTCAAAGATGGCAAGGATTTTATTGTCAGAGCTCATCGCAAGAAGACAAATGTAGCGATGGTAAATGCAGGAAAGGTAAAAAGGCTAGTAAATTCAAGCAAGATTTTTGTACTTCTTATGGTCAAGCCAAAGGTTGATGTGAATCATGAGTCATTTGAAAATTGTGATGCAAATCTTAAATCTGATTTATATGATGTAGTTGATGCACATCATGAGATGTTTTAGGAACCAACAGGTTTGCCTCCTAAAAGGGATATTCAGCATGAAATCCATTTACATCCAGATTGTCCTCTTCCTAACATAGGCATGTATTGCATGTATATTATGGAGAATGCTGAAATAAAGAAGCAGATTAAAGAGTTGATGGACAAGGGTTTCATAAGGCCAAGCACTTCGCCATGTGGGTCAGTGATAGTGTTGATTCCGAAGAAAGATGGAACTTGGCGTATGTGTGTTGACTTCAGAGCTTTGAACAAGATAACGGTAAAGAATCGTTACCCACTTCCAAGAATAGATGATTTTTTAGATCAGCTGAAAGATGCAAGATATTTCACTAAGCTAGACTTAAGAAGTGTTTATCATCAAGTGAGAATTGAAGAAAGTGACATTTGGAAGACAGCTTTCAAAACCAAACAAGGACTCTTTGAGTGGCTTGTGATGCGGTTTGGTTTATGCAATGCACCTACAACTTCCATGTGGGTAATGGATGATGTATTAAGTCCTTTTCTTGATGATGTTTTTATTTTATACTTAGATGACATCTTGATTTTCAGCAAGACAAGAGAAGATCATGTCATGCATGTCAGTAAAGTACTTGATGTTTTGAAGAAAAATCAGTTATTTCTTAAGATGTAAAAGTGTGAATTTGGAAAGACTTCTTTGGTTTATTTGGGACACATAGTAGGTGGAGGCACTTTGAGAATTGAACCTTCCAAAGTAGAAGCCATTGTGAATTGGCCTACTCCCACAAGATATGAAAAGTTTATTGCTAAATTTTTTTCCATAGCAGCTCCTATGCATGCAGTGACATGTGTGAAGCGTGCTTTCCAATGGGGAAGTAAGCAAAAAAAAGCTTTCAAATATTTGAAAGAAAAGATCAGTTCAGCTCCGGTTCTTGCATTACCAGATTTGAGACAGCCATTCAAGATTCAGACAGATGATAGTGATTATGCCATGGGTGCAGTTCTCTTACAGCATGGTAATCCTATCGCTTTTCATTCTGAGACATTTAATGGTGTTGTTGTGAATTATCCTACATATGATAAGGAATTTTATGCGTTGGTACAAAGCGTCAAAAAGTGGAAGCACTATTTTATGGGCAAAGAAACAATTGTTCATACCGACCATCAGCCTTTACAGTATTTGCAGTCGCAAAATAAATTGCAGCAGTCATGACATTTCAGATGTATGGGTTTCCTACAACAATTTCACTTGGTAATAATGTATAAGAAAGGTATTCTTAATAAAGTTGTTGATATGCTTTCAAGGCCTATTATTAGTGCTATTATTTTTCTTAAGAATGATTCTATTGTACATGAAAGCTACATTGAACAATATGCATTAGATGATGATTTTAAAGAGGTGTATGCTAACTTGAGTAAAGGGAATCATGTTGAGGAGAATGACTATCATTTGCATAAAAATTTGTTGTTTCACTTGAGAAAGTTATGTATACCACAGGGAGAGATATTAAGCATGATGAGAGAAGCTCATTCTTCTCTTATTGCTAGTCATTTCGGTGTAAGCAAAATGCTGGCACATCTGCAGAGGTATTGTTATTGGCCTCGCATGGTAGATAGTGTTACACGTTTCATTAGAGGTTGTTCGTTATGCGCTACAAGCAAGCCTAGCAATAGGAAGCTTGGATTGTATACGCCATTTTCGGTACCTTCTAGACCATGGGAAAGTGTTTCTATGGATTTTTTTGGGGGGTTACCATTATCTAGAAAGCAACATGATTATCTTTTTGTAGTAGTTGATCGTTTCAGCAAGATGTGTATTCTTATGTCATGTAAGAAAACTATAACTGCTGAAAAAACTGCTGATTTATATTTTCAACATGTATGGGTTCATTATGGCTTGCGTACTTCTATTGTTAGTGACAGGGATTCCAAATTTGTTGGGAATTTTTGGTCCAATCCATGGAAGATGATGGACACCAAGTTGAAGAAGAGTACTGCTTTCCATCTGCAAACAGATGGCCAAACAGAGTTAGTGAACAGAACCATTGTGCATCTTTTGGCAGGGTATTGTAGCAAGCATCCCAAGCTTTGGGATGAGCATTTGCATTACATTCAACATGCTTACAATCGGGCCAAGCACTCTTCTACAAATACTTCGCCATTTGAAGCTTGTTTTGGATATTTTCCTAAGTCACCATTATACTTCATTCTTGAGAAGGATATTTCCATTGATGGGCATAATGACATCGTCAAAGCTCGCATGTTCATTGAAAGAATTCAGCTCATTCATTGGCAAGTTCAAGAACAGCTTGAAAAGAGTCAAGGAAAGTACAAATAAAGACATGACAAACATAGAATTGATCACAAGTTTCAAGAAGGAGATGAGGTATGGTTGCATATAAGTAAGGATAGAATGCAAGGATAAGGTAAAAAGATGAAGCCTATTCATTATGGTCCATTCAAAATCCTTAAACAAGTTGGAAATAATGCTTTTCAACTAGATTTGCCTTCATACATGAAAATTTATTCCTTTGTTAATGTGGAGAATTTACGTTTGTATGAACCTCCTCTTATTAATGATTCTGAAAATCATGTTTAGCTACCATCCATAGAAAATTTCTCGCCAAAATTTTTGGATGAGCTGAGAGAAGATGCAATACTTGATAGAAGGACATGCACTTCAAGGAGGGGAGATGTTGAATATCTACGGATTGGTCTAAAAGGCAGTAAACCAAGCAAGGCAAAGTGGATGCAGTTGGAACAGGTGAGGAGGTTGTATCCTCACCTTCTTAACAGGTAATTGAAAGCTTTTTAGGGTCCAAAAGCTTCCCATTTGGGAGGTGTGATTAGGAGATCAAGTCCTTTGTGGAAAAATGATCAAACATTTAGTTGCTCAGAATAGGTCCAAACTAGAATGATAGGAAAGAGCTTGGAAAAACGATCCTGTAGACGTAAATGGCACTGAAAACCGACGATGTATGAGAAAGTTATTCAGCTTTGAAGTTTTCCAATTTCAGTTTAAAAATGGCCAGTTTGACTTTATAAAAGATTTTATTTAAAAAAGAATATTCCACAGAATATTCTGGGAATATTTCAAGGAATATTCTACATAATATTCTATGGAATATTCCTTTGGTTGCCAATCAAATGGCACCATGTGGCCAGCTTGGAGGCCACCACGTGGCCCCAAGTTCGAATGAAATTGTATTGCAAAAGTTTGTTTCCGTCGCGGGCAGGTGTCGACCCCGGGTCGACGCTGGAACAATCGGGTGGCCCAACCACATGAGTTACGAATGGTTCTTAATAACGATTTGATCAAACTTATATTTAAAGTTGATTGTTTGTTTGGGCGGGGCCAAAAAGGGGCCAGCCCTTACGGGCCAACCCCTTTACATGCAACCGAAGGCTAAGAACCATGAGTCAATTTCATCGGCGCGTAGAACATATGGGTCATGGTCCCATGGACTGGCGGGAGGAGCAGAGTGTCATTTATATTATATGGTTCAAACTTTATGATATACCGCATTTAACTCAAAGTTATTCAACACACTCCGATCAGTGCGGTCACGTGGAGCTGCACGTCCAGCCCCTCATTTCGATGGTCAATTTGGCGGTCCGCCCAAATTTAGCACCCGTACCCATATTTGTCAGAGCTAATTGCAGTCTTCCACATTTAGTGGAGCTTTTCAAGGGGACACTGGGCAAAAACTTCAGTTGACCATAACTTTGGGTAGGGAAGTTCATTTGGGACGAATTTGTTTTTTGTTTTGGGGGTATTGAAGCATTCTAAAGCTGTTGGAACAGGTTGCAGAGCCATCAGGGCACTCTGTCAGTGATTTTATCAGTGAATTTTCTTGTGGAGCCACCAGGGCTAAGAGAATGATCAGCTTTTTTGGACTATATTCATCAGTTTGAGGTGAATAAATAGTCAATTTTACTGTTTCCAGCACTCTGTTTCTGAATTTTCAGCTATTTTAGCCTTTTGAGGTTTTCTTCATGGTGTAACACTTATTTTGAGCATTAATAAAAGAAGGAAAAGAATATTTGGAGGCTTTTGGACCCAACAGAGGTAGCCCAAGAGAGGGGTGAACTGCTTAAACAAATGCTTACTGTTATGCTGTGATTTTTTGCTACTATTTTCCAGAGTTTACTACATTAAACAATAATTTTTAATAAGTCCACTTTTCACAATGAGACTTATACAGTGATCAAAACTCATTTGTTTCACTTCAAACCACATTACTTCCATTGCAGAATACCTGAACTTGCTTATTCACACATAAATTTGGTTAACGAATACTTTGCAAACATAAACAAATACTTTCGTTGCCAGATCGATTTAGTGTTTACTTTATATTTCTTTAGGCAAAGCCAGTAAGAGGGCCAGAAGCTTCTGGTTTCATCCTTTCTAGTAAAGGTGAAATAACTAGTAAAAGCCCCTACTGTCTATCTCTGTATAAGAAATATTTTGTTCACACATTTCAGATCAGAGTCCCACTTTAAGAATTTGTCCCCAACATTGAAATTGCTAGCCTTTGTTCTTCTGTCAAAAAGATTTTTGATGCTATCTTGCTTTTGTAATGCTTTGTTATAAAACTCCTCTCTGGTCTACTGAAGGTGAATAGTCTAATTTATCCTTCTGATCATGTCATTATCTTCAGTTTGAAATTCTTGAATCAACTTCATAACTGGCACACCAAGGCTGGTTGGAAAAATTGCATCAATACCATACACAAGTTGGTAGGGTGACATACCAATAGATTTCTTCAATGTCAATCTATCAACCCAAAGTGCATGAAATAGCTTTGTATGCCAAGACTTCTTGTTTTCCTCCAACAGCTTCTTGATTTTTTCACCAAAACTTTTGTTTGAGGATTCTGCAAGTCCATTACCTTGAGGGTAATAGGTCTTGGAATGCCCCAATGTTATCTGCTATTTGTGACAGAATTCAACCATCTTCTTGGATCCAAATTTTGTTGCATTATCAGTGATGATCTTGGTAGGGCAGCCAAATCTAGAGAGAATATTAGTCTCCATGAATTTTATAATAACAGAATCATTGGCTTGCCTACAAGGGATGGATTCTATCCATTTGGTGAAGTAATATGTGGCAGTGAGAATCCATCTATGCTAGGCAGAGGATGGTGGATTGATTTCTCCTATGAAGTCAAGTCCCCATTGTTGAAATGGGGCTTCAACAATGATTGGATGCAAAGGTAAGAGTAGTAGCTTCCCTTTTCCTTCAAAAAGTTGACATTTATGATAGGAAATTATCATCTTGTGTACATCTAGAAAGAGAGTAGGCCAATAGTAACTAGCCCTCAGGATTTTGTTGGCTGTTTTCTTCCAGTATAAGTGGCCTCCACACTTCCCTTCATGGAACTCGTGCTTAACCTTCTCTGCATCAAACTCAGGCAAACATTTAAGCAATATCCCACTTGCATTTTTCCAATAAAGACATTTATCTATAATGCAATAGTTTATAGATTTTAACTTTAGAAACCTTGCCTTTGTTTTTGATAAACCAGGAGGTGTGTTCAAATTAAGAAAAACATAAATAATATCAGCATACCAAGAGGAATTCATAAAATGATCTTCAACAATGGGAGTTGAGATTTCCTCTTGTTCATCCAAAGAATTTATCATATTAATATAAAGAACTTCAAAATTTGATTCAGCCATTAATCTAGATATACCTTGGCCTTTAATGAGTTTAGTGGGATTTATCTCTAAATCATATTCAAGAATAATAGCTATCCACTTACCTCTCTTACCATCTGGGTCCTATATTATAATGTCTTTCACAACTGAATTCGGGACAAAGGAAATGATGAGCGAGTGCAAGATGTATACTCTGAAGTCTTTTAAAGCCTTAACCAAAGCAAAGGATTTCTTTTCCATAATGTTATACTTGAAAAGGGCATCCCTCAAAGCCTTGCTAAATAATGCAATAGGTTGATCTTGTCCTTGTGGGTTTTTCTGTAAAAGGATAGCAGCTATTGTATGTTCTGATGAAAATGAAAAAATATAAAATTCTTTTGAAAAATCAGGACTTATTAGAACCGGTGTTTTGGTTAATGCGTGTTTCACCAGCTCAAAGGACTTATTTGCTTCCAATGTCCATTTAACCCCTTGCTCGTTCTTCAGCATGTTTGTAATATTCCCAAGGAGCTCAGCCAAGTTGGGGATGAACCTTATCAAGAAATTAATATTTCCAATGAAATATTGAAACTCCTTGATGTTTTGAGGATGAGATATTTGCAATATGACCTCAATCCTCTTTGGATATATCTTAATGCCCTCTTTTGAAAATGATGTGCCCAAGAAGTTTACCTTCTTGGAGACCGAATAGTGTTTTCTTAGGGTTTAAAGATATCCCAAACTTTCTGCATTTCTTGAAAACTTTCCTTAAATGTGCTAAGTGTTCTTCATCTATCTTTGAAAAAATAGTAACATCATCAAGGTAAATAATGACGAAGTAGCCTAATTCTTCTGAGAATGTTATGTCCATGGCTCTTTAAAAATTTGCTCCAGCATTCATTAGACCAAAGGGCATTTTCACATACATGAAAGTGCCCCAAGGTGTAGTAAATGATGTCTCTAGTTGATCATCAGGGTGGACTAAAATCTGATTATACCCTGAATATCCATCCAACAAAGAAATTATTTTGGAACCAACTACCCTTTGTAAAATATGGTCCATCTTGGGTAAAGGGTAGTTGTCCTTGAGTGAAGCTTTATTTAAGTCTTTAAAGTCTATACAAAGCCTAATATCTCTTGTTTTCTTCTGAAATGACAACAGATTAGACACCCACTCAAAATATCTAATAGGGACAATAATACCATCTTCATACATTTTCTTAATCTCCTTCTCAACCAAAGGTAACTGAATAGGGTTTATTCTACGCAGCTTCTGTTTGAATGGCTTTTGGTTTGCCTTGAGAGGGATTTTGTGCTGAATTATTTCAGTATCATAAGATTTCAGATCCTTGTAACTCCACGCAAAAACATCAGAAAATTCTTTAAACAGCTCTATGTATTTGAGTTTAATGTGAGCTGGTAAAGTCTTAGACAGTTTAATCATTTTTGGTTTTAGTTCACTACCTATATTTCACTCCTCCACTTTAGTCTCTACAGGCTCCATCTTTGGCTTCTTGGCCACATCGTTAAAATCAAACAACTCTTATAAAGGGGCTAGACCCTTGGGCAAACTCTGATCTTTAGATTGCAGGGTTTCTAACCCCTCTGTTTCTAAATCTGAAATCACTTCTATTTTGTTTTCAAGTTTGCTAGATAGTAGATTAAAATTAGCAAGCTCAGGAGACTTTTCTTCTTCACCAAGAAAATTTTCTTCACTATTGCAGTCTATTTCAAAATCTGAATCCAAACTGTGTAGTTCAAATTCATTTCTGAATTGCATGAATTATTCTATTTGTTTGTCTCCGTCGAACACTTGCCAATATTTTTCGTTATCAGGGACAGCTGGTCTGAATTTAATTTGAGTTGTGCATTCTTTAGTTTCGTATGGCATTAAGCATGTTCTAGCTGCGAAAGCTAAGCTGCGGGCCACGATATTTCTTTTTCTTGGGACAAAAATTAACTGGGACTCCTAAAAAGTTTTCAAAAGGTCCATGACATCATTTTGATAGGCCCTAAGTCTGGGGTGATTAGTGTTGTATTCCCCGTTGACCTACCTAATGATTAATTCTGAATCCCCATGGACTTTAATTCTTTTGGCTCCTACCTTTTTCAACAAATGTAAGCCTAAAAGCAGGGGTTCATATTCCGCTATGTTATTCAAACACTGAAAGTTTAGCCTGCAGGAAAGGCTCTCTGTGTGGTTGTTCTCAGTGTTGCATATCCAGACACTTGCACCAGCGTTAGTTCTAGTGCATGACCCATCAAAGTTCATACTCCACAGAGGACTAGTTTCGAGTTCAACAGTTTGACTATCCTCTTCAACAAGTGTGCTTTCGGTTCTTTCTTGAATATCAACACTCTGTTGAATCTGTTTTAATTCCTTTGGTTATTCATTGCGTCGAGGAACATTTTCTTGATTCTCAAGGTTTAGAAGAAATGGATGCCCGATTTATAGCTCAAGACCTGTGTTTGGTTTGCTAAAGTTTAAAAGTTCAACAAACTGTTTAAACCGTTCTGTGTTGTGCTCTTATTCCTCTCTATCGGCCATCAGTTCAGTTAAAGTGACTTGTTCACTAAATTTTTCATCGTTAAACAAGATAAAAGAATTGAGGCCTGTATTTACAGAATACAGAGGAGATTTGTGGGTTCTGTCTTGACTATTCATCATGTACTGCATATGGGACTCCCTATAAATTTTTCTTGTCTGATTAAACACAGGAATGGTCGCATAGGTCATGTCCATCTGCATAGTTCCTTGTAACTTAGCCCCCCAAGACCTAGATAACAACATTCCATACTTTGGGGGCACATCACCCACAACTATATCCATGACCAAGCATTTGGTTGCAATCTAGGCTAAGTTAACGTAGAGGTCTTTGATTAATCCTAAACATTTTACTCTGCTTGAGTCAAAGGAGTAAAGGTCTTTATAAGGTTTGGTGATTTCTAGACCCAGGCTCTCCATTACAAATTTACACAGTAAATTATGAGAGGCCCTGGAATCATGCATAGCATTATGAAAAATCTTGTCATGAACATTTAAACTTACATAAAAGGGAGGAACAAGTCCCTCTTGATACCGACCTTCAATCTTTGGACCAAAAATAAGCTCTAGTTGGTCATCGTTAAGATTGACTGTGTCATTATTCTCTACTATGTTTAAAGCCTTCAAAATTTGGGTTCTATATACATTTTGGGCAGTTATCTCAATAAGAAGAACAGATATTTTCATATTTGAAATTTCCTGCGCCAAACTGAAAGGAATTTGATTCTTTGAAGTGCTTGTCTCAGCTTTATTAACTGCCACTCTATCAGCAAAACCTATTTGCTGATTTGTTCTATTTACATTTGACAAAATGGTTTTAACAGGAGTACTAGCTGAAGTGTTAGTACTGCTAAGGTCTTCACTCTATTTTTCATTATTTTGTGTGCCTTTCTCTTTACCCTTATCAGAATTTCCAGCCACTCTTTTGTCTTTTTGTTTTACAATTTTCGATTTGTTTACAGTGTTGTTTTGTGAAGATTTTTCAGAGGTTTTGTTGCTGGGAGTTTGTTGATTGGTTTTACTTCTAAGGTCATATTCCCTTTGAGATTCTATGATGACATTCTCCATGTCTTGATAATAGCTTTCATCATCATCTCTTTTGTCATCATAAGGTGTATATAGGCCTTGTTTTCTATCATAATGAACCTCAAATTCATCATTATCTACTCCCAAAATGTTGATATCATCTTCCTCTATTTGCTCATCTGCTTCTTCAACCTCACTTACATAGTTTTGATGGAAGGGAGGAGTGATCTGTTGATCATCTTCCCTTGGTCTATTTTGGGGTTGAGTTCTTCTAAAATTATGGTTCTAGTTCTGGTTTCTGTTTTGAGGAGTAGTTTGGTTTTGACTTGCTTGTGCTCTCTCAAGGATGTTGATTTTTTTCATCATCTCCTCCATCATTCTTTCCATCTTTGAGCTAGAAGTAGAAGGTGTGGATTCCTCTCTGAAGGACACTCTCTTCTCATTCTCCATTCTTTCTCTCTTCTCCATTAATTTAACTTCCACCGCAAGAGCTCCTTTTTTCATATCTTCAAGGGTTAAAGGGTCTCTCTCTCTCAGCTAATAAGCCATTTCAGGGTCAAACCCTTCAGGAAGCTTGTTTAATGTTGAACATTGTGGAGGTTTTAGGTCTGTGGGAAGGGCATTATACACACTATTAAATCTAGTGCAGTAAGCTTGTACACTTTCCCTGGTGTTTCTGTGGAGGTTCTTGTAATCAAAAAGTATCTAGAGAGGATTCTTCTTTAATTTCCATTTGTTTAAGAATGTTTGATGGAAGGCTTGGAGATCATTGACACTATGGGGGGCTAAGCCTTTAAACCATTTTCTTACTTCTCCCCCCAGACTCTGAGGAAATATTCTTAGTTTAACAGATTCATCATCAATTTCATTTTTGTCAAAGTAGTCATTCATCTTATCCATATGTTGTGATGTAGTAGTAGCATTACTAGCATCATATAATGGTATTTTGGACTGATAGTCCTGTTGAAGATTGACTAATGGTACAGGAAGGACTAAGGGAGCATACCATGTTTCCATGATATGTGGTGGAGGTGTATTTACAAGAGGTGGATTAACAAGAGGGAAAGTGGGATAGAGTGAAGTGGTTTGGACGGTGGATGTAGGATGAATAGATGTGGATGGACCAGGAATAGATTTCTGAGTTGATATTGGATGAGAGACACCTAAATTGGAAAGGAAATGTGAATCGGGTGGTGTTGTTTCTCTACTACTAGGATGTTCACTTGTTTCAGGAGATGAAAGTGAAGACTCAGAATTTCGCTGATCTAAATCATCAGGAGACCTAGTTCTAAATGGATTTCTTAGATCTGATTGTGATTTTTGTAGAGCTGCAAGATTTTCAGGAACTGAATTAGCTCTCAAGGGTGATCTGAAAACAATTGAAAATTTTATCTTAGGAGACTTCCTAAGGATACTTACCGGGTTATCAACTATCTCAGGTGGGTCAGGGTCAGGGTAAGCTCTAGTATGGATCTTTCTAGGAGCCACTATGTTTTATTTCTCGAACCCAACTAAACAAGACAAGTTCAACCAAATATGACAGTATTTAAGAGGTTAACTAATCTATTTTACACAAATTTTAATCCTACAATCCTCTAACTGAGTTTAAATGATGTTATAATGATAACGGTTTTCTCAGTGGAGTCTTAAGGTCTGTTTAGGATTGTGGAGTCGCCAAGTGGACGTTTTTAGCTCTTTTGGACGTAAAAGGTTTTATGGTCCACCACCATGGTTATTGAATACCAATCTGAAATGATTTTGGGTTTTCTGAGTTATTTTTCAGTCCTATGGTTTGTAAGAGTGTCCTAAATCTGTTTCAAAACTTAGCTACGGTTATGAGACAAAGACAGACTACTCTTATGGCTAAGGTAGCTGGTCTTTCAAGGTTATATAGGTTCTTATGAGAATCGTAGGGTTTGCCTAGTTTGTCACTGATTCAAACAAATTTTACCATGATTACCATTGCTTGGTAGTGCTTGAAAAGGGCTGCTTGTACTCACTGCACCATATTTATTGAATCAAGGGTTTTATGAGGTCTTAAAGGTACCTAGGCTGAAAAATCACTTAGAATTCCCCATTGGAGTTTCCAGAAGATGTTAGTCGTTGGTAGCTCAGCTAGTTAATATAACAATTGTGCTTAAAATAGGGGTTTTTGTTTATCCAATGATTATCTTAAAATGAAAACAACTCAGAAGTTCCCCAGTGGAGTCACCAGAAGATGTTAGCTCCCCATAATTAGCAAGATTGGAAAAGTCCAACTGCAGGGAGAAACACTTTTTCAACCACTTTGGGATCCTAGGATCTAGCCCTCCTGAATCCAGAGAGGGATCTCTCCAATAAGTGAAAATATGGATTTATCTTTAAAAGATTTTGGGTAATGATATTAGGCTAGTTATGAAGGCTAAGGGTTTTTGTTTGTTTTGGATGGTTGAGCATGATTATTATTTGAGTGGAAAGTTCTAAATGGAAAGAGTTTCAAAGGTGTGAAGTTGCAACCAATCAAAACAAGCTTTGGCTAGAATATAGATATAACGCTGGTTTTTAGTCCATTGGGCTATGGAGTCATAATAGGGTTTAATTGAAACAAAAAGGTTCAAGAGAGGTCCATGGGGCAAGTCATCTATGTCTAAGGATCTCCTTTAAAGTTGATTTTATGGAATGAAATGATACAATAAGAAGGGGAATTAAAAAAATGAAGAACAACGAGCAGCCTAAGATCAGGTAAGTACTTTGAAATTATCCTACTTTTGGAATACACTTAAGAAATACATAAAAGTAATCTAAGATCTGGTAAGTACTTCGAAACTAGCCAAATTTTGATGCACTTTCAATAGAAAAACATTTTAACACAAAGGGAAGCTTTAAAAGCAACTGTTGGAGAAGAAACTAGAGGACAGAACTCACCATAAACATCCCTAGCTCTGGTTTACTTAGTAAACTTTCAAGACAGACACATAACATAACAAAGAATAGTCTAAGATTAGGTAAAGAATTTTAACCTAGCCTTCTTTCAACACATTCTTAGGGAAACTTTCAGACAGTCTTTGGGGATAAAACCAAAGGACAAGGCTCACCATAATTTCCTTAGTTCATCTCTACTTAACATAAACTGAAAATAACATTCAAGAACAACATTCAGCTTGGACAGTAGGACGAGGGAACGCCAGCATTCCTAACTGCTTAAATTGAGTTAAATCATTCCTAAACAACACAATTTGGAAGAAAACATGTAGATAAAGCTTATTAGTCAGAGAAGGGTACTGATATACAGTAAATCCTAACTCTATGCTTGCTTTCTTTATTAGAGAAGATGGACAAAGTGAAAACAGAAATAAAATAACAATTTACAATAAGAAATAACATTACCGTTGACATATACCAAGATCCCATAAATCAACTTGTATTGATGCTTCAAACCAGTTACAGCTTTAAGTCCAATGTTTCAGTTCAGCAATCATCTTCACTTCTCAAGCTAAATTATTTAATCACAAGCAGAGCTTCAAGAGCCCGTGAAAACTTTTTAAAAGTAGAAGTTTCAAGCTCAACTGTATTTCAAAATTCTGCAACCAACATTTTCTCATCTTCTACAGGAGTATTTATAGAAGAAATGAGGAGGTGGGATCTAATAAATTATCTTCAAGGTTCAATTAATACAGATTTAAGACTTCTCGGCCTTTGAGGGGCTCGATGAAGAAGCTTACAGATGTTTGTTTGTATTAATTTTTTTACATTTAATATTTAATCTCGGTGGGAGCTCTTGTTGACATTAAGTCTCTGTTTCATGTTGTAATAACTCTGCAGATATTTTTGCATTAAGTTCCTCTGGCAGAATTAACTATTCAGTTGCACTTAGGAAAATATCTTCTTTTCTAGTCATAATTTGGCCTCTTTTGAATGCTTGAGGCTACAGGTGGCATTGGGTAGTTGAGAGGAATCAATTAGCCTTTGATGTGGCAATGGAGGCTCTTTCTGGCTGATAAATATTTGATTTTTCTTTAATTTTTTTTTAATTTGGAGGATTAGGCTTTTGATTTTCGATCTTAGCCATAATCCTCCAAAACTGTGAAAACGGTCTTCAATCCTTCGTTTCTGGCTTGTTTAATTGTCAACACTGATACTCTTTAGCTTTGAATTAATTTTCTGTGTCTTGTTGATGTGCAGGGCCGCAAAGGGCTCATATAGCATCAATGCCCATGAAGCATTGACGAAACGTGAATTTGAACCCTTTGGAATGATCCTCATCCCCAGCCTTTGGTTTTCCTTTGATATAATGGAAAAACCATATAAAACCTACAAAAGTACATAAAACAATTAAGAAATCTTGCGTATTGGGTAAAAACTACTTTGGATATTTCGGGCAGGAGAGAGGCCGTTGGATGGTAGCATCCAATGGTGAAGATTTGCACGTAGTTGTTCAAAAGGAGAGTGGTTGATGAAATTGTGTAGAAGATTAGGCCCGGGCCGTTGATCTTGCAGAGATCAACAGTCGAAATAAGTCGGGAGGAAAATAAAGCGAAGGGGTCACTTTATAGAGAAATGGCAGAAATGTAAAGAAATAAGGTTAAAAACCTTTATCGGAGGAAATATGATTAAAAATAGAAATTGGGGTTTCGGGATGATCATGGGCCATTAGATGATATCAGGCCATGAAGTCAACGGTGGAGATCGCTTTTGAGAAGACCCTTTGGAAAAAGGCGAAGGGCGATGGTGTATGGCCAGATTAGATTTGAGCCATTGACCTGCAGAGATCAACGGCGGGGAGTGCACGCGATAGATCATAATAGAAATGGTGAAGTGCAGTTTCGGAGGGAAAAACAATTGTTTTCACGTGATAAAAAGGCGGGTAGGCGGTATTGCTTTTTTGAACGTGATATGCATTTCTTCTTGACACGTGGCATCAGAAAACAACTTATATGGTGTAAATTTTTAAAATTAACCTTCGTGCTGAAAGTTACGCGAAACTCTGTGTGCGCTGTCAGATCTAGGCCCTTAGATCGAATGGTGGAGAGTGAGTGTGAAACCGACCAGATGCACAGGGGATAAGAGGGAGGGCGATTTTATTATGGACCGTTCGATCAAGGGATCGACAACAGAGATTAGATCTGGAGGGAGGCATGGCCCATAGGGGTCAGGCCTGTCAGGGTTAATATGGGCCATTGGATGGAAAAAATCAATGGCTAGGATTTGATCTAGGGTGTAAATGAAATAATACAAAAGCGGAGAATGGGTTAATGAGGGTCGTTGATCTGCAGAGATCAACAGTTTCGATTTGGCCAAATACATTATGAAGCGGGAAACATGATTTAAACCAAACTCGGGAGATGAAATCTGGACTGTCCGATCTGGACACGTGGATGGTCCAGATGCAATAAAGGCTTGGCAATCGGCGGGGAAGAACTTAAATGGCACCAATGCGATTGAGCGATGGTCGTCGATCTGAGGATCAGATCGATGGTGGGGAGTGAATCAGAGGGGTTAAAAAGACGGAGGAAGGGTTTATGATCAGAGCAAATGAGGGCTGTCGGATCTGGGAAGACGGGGAGGAGATCAACAACTCACGATTGATCGAGAGATCGCCAATCAGGGAGAGGAAAATACAACACGGAATGTGCCCTTTGAATTTTTGCCGATGTGATACTGCGCGGCCCGTTGATCATTTCAGATCAACGATGGAGATTTTTTCAAAACACGTACCAGCAGAAACCCTTTAATACTTACGAAAACCAAAAATTTAATGTGATTAAAAGGTTTTGGCTTTCGAGGGAGGGTGATATATATATGAAAAGGCAGCCGATTGTGGGGCCTGTGGTCTATATGGAAAACAAAAGGCCCAGGGATTATACGTAGAAAGGGCCAATCGGGATTGGGCCTTCGAGCTGGTCTTTCAATCTACCCATTTTAATTATCCGATGTGATTAGTGCTTCGGGACATTAACTTTTGGTCCCAGGCTCAGGTTTATATGGATGAAACCATAGGTTTATACAATGGGGTGCAATCACATCAGAACAATAATGCAGGGCTTTTCAATCTACCCATTTTCATCAAAAAACATCGTTCTAGCGGGTTTTTAGACCAAAACTTAGGAAAAGTGGGTTTATGAGTTAACAAAGGAAAAATACGCATCGGGGATGGTTTTTATGAAATGTTAAGCGCTCGATTTCGGGCCCAAGGGTTACATGAAATGGTAATAATATCGGTGGTTATCAAACAAAGGGCTCATCACATCAGAGGCTTTTAACATGGCAAATAGACTTGCGCACTCTGATTTCTCCGATGCGATAAGCGTTGAAAGGTTTAGCGCTTGGTTAATGCACCAAGGCATATGGTGGGGAAGTGGTTGGGACTTAGCCCAAAGGGGCTTAAATCTGCAGTTAAAAAACTTATTTTTTATGAAATTTTTCATATTTTTTGATGGATTTGGGGGTTTCAGCAAAGTTTAAAAGTGAGTTTTAAACTTTGTAAAGAGGATCTTATGAAGGGGAAATGGGAAACCAATGGAAAAATAGAGTAATTACATGGGAATGAAAGGGTAAAAATGAAGGTTAGTTTTGAGTGGAGGAAGGAAAAATGGTGTTTTTACAGTAGTCTTCTCTCTATGAAATCAACAGAATTTCATAGTTTAAAATGGAAAAAACAGTGATTATTTGAACAAAGGGTATGATGTCTTCATGAGTCTTCAAGAGATAACATTTTTAGCAATAAAACTTGTTTCTTGAAGGCTCCAAAAATTATTTAGCCACCTTTTGATATAACAAATTTTATAGGTGCCTAACAAAACCACTCCCTATGAGGAGTGAAGTGATAGGATGCACCGGAGTCAATCAACCATGCCTCATGATCTACATGTGTACTTGAATAGGAAGCCAAGTACACATACCCACATGCATCTCAGGTGGTTTTCACCTATGCAAAAGGAGCATCATCAAATCCCTTTCCTTTCTCAGGAGCTTTCGATCTACAGTCCTTTTTGAATTTCCCTTCCTTTCCACATTTCCAGCACACCTTTATAGGTTTTCTTGGACATTTATATCTCCCTCTAGATTTATATCTCCCACTCGAGGACTTATTTTTGTTTCTTTTTTGAGACTGTCCTCGTATAGACAAGGAATCTCCATTCTGACCATCCATATTTTTTCGTCTCATCTCCTTCGATGACAAGGATGAGACTATTTCATCAAACATCAAGATATTTTTATTGCTACCTATTGCAACATCCAAACTATCCCAAAAAATTTACCAATCAAATGAGAACTATTAGCTCAAAACGAGAACTCTAACAAAAGAACATGAAAAACCAACCTGAAAATGGAAGTAAAATCTATTTTTTTTGGTGCAAAAAACACCCTGAAAACAAAAAGTGTTGATGTTGGAATAACATCGCCAATTGTTTTGGTACAAAAACCACCATGACAGAGAAAATTTTTGATGCTAAAATAACGTCGCTAATTTTTTTGTGCAAAAAACACCTTGAAAATGAAAAATGTTGATGCTAAATAACGTCGCCAATTTTTTGGTGCGAAAAACACCCTGGAAACAATAAGTGTTGATGTTGGAATAACGTCGCCAATTTTTTTGTGCAAAAAACCCCCTGAAAACGAAAAGCGTCGATGTTGGAATAGCGTCGCCAATTTTTTTGTGCAAAAAACACCCTGAAAATGAAAAGTCTCTATGTCGGAATAACGTTGCCAATTGTTTTGTGAAAAAACGCCCTGTAAACAAAAAGTGTTGATGCTAGAATATCAACTTTTTTTTTCGGGGTAAATTTTCAACATCTTTTAATAATGATGTTAAAGATAATGTATCATGACTCTGAAAAACCTTAAAATTCCAACGATAGACATGACATTAAAGATAAGATATCAAAAGTCTTAAAATTCCAACGATTTTTAGGCATGGTATTAAAGATAAAATATCATGTCTATGAAAAGCCTTAACATTCCAAGGATGCCATTAAAGATAAAATATCACCTCTATGAAAATCCTTAAAATTCTCATAATTTTCAGCCATGGTGTAAATATTATTTTAAAAAATTATTATCATTTAATTTATATTAATTTATTTTTATTTTAAGTTTATCACATTAATAACAATTTATTAAATATATATATTTTTAATATAATGTATTGAAATCACTGGATATGAAGCACTTCAGTTATGATGAGTGAACAACTTTACAAAACAAATGAATTTATCTATGGTTTTGGAGTTTTTGATACTCTCTGCATTAAAACATTCCTTTTTTTTGGAAATTTGTGTAAATATTTTATTTTTAAATAATTTTAAGATTTTGAAATTTGTAATTTCTTTTTTAAACCTATATTTCATTATTGAGAAATATATATATATATATATATATATATATATATAAATTTTATTTTCATATTTAATAATAATAATAATTTAATATCAAAATTATATTTCTTTTGAATTTAATAAATCGAAACTAGTAAACATATTAAATATTATGCAAAAAAAAAAAAAAAAAGTTTCTAAAATCCTATAGACCAATAAGGAAGTACATCATCAACAAAAAATTGTTCTCTCACACTTACTACTTCGACATATTTTTTATTTTTACATATGTATCCAATCAAATATATATGACGTTAACCATCATCATCATCATCATCATTAAGAATATAAAAACATTGAAAAAAAAAAACTAGAAAAAGAGCACAAAATATTAAAAAAGATAATACAAGTAAATAAAAATATATATTTTAACATTAAAAAAAAAAAAAAAATTAAAACTAGACGTAAAAAAATTACAATATAAAAAATATAAAAAAAAAATTAAAAAAAAAACCAAAAAAACAAAATTAACTTATAAAAAAGAAAAAAAAATTAAAACATAAAAAAGAAAAAAAAAACATTAAAAAAAGCATAACTTAAGAAAAGAATCTAAAAATTTGGCAAAAAAAAGACCATAAAAATTAAATGAATAATATTAATGAGATAAATTTAAAACAAGACCAAAAATACATTAAAATAAAACAAAAAAACATTAAAAAAAATTAAAAATATTGAAAATAATAATTAAAAATATTAAAATTTAAAAAATAAGATAAAATAAAATAAACATTAAAATGATTTTGTTTTTACTAAATAACAAAAAAACATTAAAAAACAATAATTGAAAAAAAAATAAAAAATAAAAAACATATTAAAGAAAACCAAAATAAAATCTATTTGAAAGAAATTAGAAATAATAATTTCAAAAATAGAATAAAAAATATATAAAATAATAATTAAAAAAATAAAAACCATTTAAACAAAAAACAAAACAAAAAATCTATCTTAAAAATATTAAAAAAACCGTTTAAAAAATAAAAAAACAAAAAATTGTGAATTCTTAAAAAAGAAAAAATTAAAATAAAATAAAAATCTAAAATAAATTAATTAATTAAAAATAATTTAAATTAAGAAAAAAACAAAAAATTGATGTTAAAAAAATATAAATTAGAAAAAAAAAGTAAATAAATAATTTGCCCCCCCAAGGCCCCCTAGGCAGGGATGGAATTGAGCTCCCTGCCCATGTGGCCTCGAGGCCTGACCGTTGGGACGAAGGGGCGTCGTGTGGCTCCCCTCCTGCCCAATGACTGAGGTCGCAACCAATTGGGTGTGGAGGGCCAATGAGAGGTCGCCCACCCTGCCTAGCAGGTCGTGGGGCCTGTATGTCAGGCAGGAGGGAAGTCACATAACCTCCTCCTGCTTGGTGACCATGCAACTCCCCTCCTACCTGACGACCTCAGGGTAGGCCAATTATTTTAAAAAAAAAAAATTCTTTAAAATTATATATTTTTTTAAATTTAATTTTTTTATTTTATATAATTTTGTTTTAATTTATTATTATTATTTTTTAATTTTAGTTTTTTTTTTTTAATTATTTTTTTGTGTTTTTTTTGTTATTTTAAATTTTCATTTTAATTGTGTTATTTTTAAAATGTCTTTTTGGGGTGAATTTTCTCCATTAATACTTGGTTTCTAGATTAATACTTGGGTCTGCGGTGAAATTTTGCGGTAAAAATTTTGCGGTGAAATTTCTCCATTACTACTTGGGTCTGCGGTGATTTTTTCTCGATAAATTTTCGGACCTGGGCACTTGAGGTCTGCTATCAGGTTTGCTGAAATTCAGGTGCACACATTCCTTATCTTTTTCTAATACAAATATGCTCATATATTCTCAAGTATGAATAATTCACCACAATTACCAAAGATTACCAAAGGTAGACCTAGCACAGTTACTCTACAGAGCCTTTATGAGTATATAGAGTCTTTAGAGAAATGTAGAGAAGAAAGAGAAGTCAAGCTACAAACTGAGTTAGAAGCCATGCTGGAAAACAAATTCACATCTCTTGAAGACAAGATTAAAAAAAAAATAGAAAAAAAAATAGAACTATTGGAGAATAAAATGGAGGCAATGGAAATTAGGTTGCAGGTCATAGAAAAACAAAAACAAGATACAAACCAAACATCCTAGCAAGGAGATGCTAATAATATAGAGAGTCTTAAAATGAAGGACACGATTAAAGAACTAGAAGAAAATTTTAACAACAATCTCACCCGAAATGGGGCAGGTATATTAGATATCAAACCAATTAAAGATGAAATGAAAAAATTGATTGAATTAGACCATGAGAATAATAAAAGGGCCTTGAACCTTATAATATTCGGTTTGAAAGACGAGGTAGACGAGGATACTTTAGGCATAGGCCAGACAGAATTACATAATAGATTACAAATTAAAACCACGTGTCTCACAGAAGCAACAAGGTTAGGGAAATTAACTAAGAATAAAGGAAGGTTGATCCTAATAAAGGTGAGCTCTACTAACCATAAGTATGACATACTTAGTAAAACCTCAAGTCTAAAAGGAACGGGAATATTTGTAAACGAAGATCTCATTCCTGAAGATCAAGCAGAATTAAGAAAAGAGGTTCAAAAGGTAAAAGAAGCTGGGAAGGAAGGAAAATGGGAAATAATAAAAAATAGAAAAGTCGTTATTCGAGATAGAAACCAAAAATATAGTAATAAATAGCAATTCATCATGCTATGAATTCTTTCCTGGAACTGTTGGGGCTTTCCATGGAACAAAGGCCCCAAGCTAAGTTGGATCTCAAATGATGTTGATATTATATTTCTTGTTGAAACTTGGGAGCACGAAGACTCTAAGGTCCCTAACATAGATGGCTTTACACTATGGTCTACCTAGAACAAGCGATCCTCCAATAGAGGCATTGGGGGCATAGCTTGCTACATTAAGAAGAACACCTCCCCCCATGCTAGGATTTATAAAAACAACCCTTACAACTAATATAGTTGGATTGAGATTACTGACATTAATGATAAAAAGATCTACATAGAAATCTGTTATTTTTCCCCCATTAATTCTAACTTCTATAAGAAAAAGAATCTAGGTAAAAATAGTCCTTACAATGGTTTAGAGAATGATATTTCTAGCCTAAGGAATGAAGGTAACATCCTTTTAATGGGTGAATTTAATGCTCTAACTTCAAGCAACCAAGCCATTCTTCTAAGAAATAATTCCAACCCAAATCCTCTTTGGTTAGAAAAATACCTTACTCTACCTAGATGGTACAAAAGGAGCTCTGAAGACCTCGGGGATAATTTGTTTGGTTGGAGCTAGTCAAGCTCTATAGTGCTCAGGATCTCATAATTTTTAACGGTCTAAAGAAGTGGCCCAATTCTAGCAAGATGACCTGCATCCATGGGCTTGGCAGGAGCATGGTAGACTATGTTATTTTCGATCTCCCTTTATACAACGAAATAATAAATCTTGACATCTTAGACGACCACGAGCCTGACTCTAATCATAGGCCTTTACTCATAGCTCTCAATTTTTTCATGCATAGAGATCCCATGGAAGATAATCCTTATATTCAAAAGAACTTAATCTTTGATAGAAATAAAAACGATCTCTTTCTAAATGAATTAAAAACTAATATACTTCCTTTATCTAGTATAGACAACATAGATGACCTCTATCATAATTTTACTACAACCCTCTCATATTGTATTAACAAGTTCTCAATTGAAGTCTCAAGTAATAATAGAAATAGCAAAACCAACCCATCGTATGACAAAGATTGTAAAAATGCGAGGAGAGAAATTAAGGAAGCTATTGATGAATCTCTTAAAATTAACAACACAAAAATCTACAAAGCCCTAACTAAAAGGAATAAAAGGAAATATATTCATAAAATACAAGAGAATCTCTTACACCTCTCTAAGGTGGCTCCTAAGAAATTCTGGAGGCAGATTCTAACTAGGAAAACTAAAGATAATAATAAAATTGCTTTACACGACTGGAATTCCTATCTTAAAAAGGTTTATGAATCTCCAAATGCTAGGGATTTTGAAACTCTGTTCACAACGAAAGAATTTTTCTCATTAGAAGGCATTGATTTTGGGGTTAAATGCCTGGAAAATGGAAAAGCTAAAGACATTGAAGGTTACCAGGTGGAAATCTTAAAAATTGGAGGTCTTGTCCTCATCCCCCACATCCACAAAATTTTCAACCAAGCGGTCAAGCAAGGGTTTCCTAAACCTTGAACTCAGAGTCTCATTATATCTATTTTTGAAATTGGGGATACAAATAACCCCTCTAATTATCAAACAATTATGATCAGCCCTCTCTTAGCCAAGTTATATGGTATTATTTTAGAAAAGAAGTTGAGCATTTGGCTTGAAAGTGAAGGTAAGTGGGCTAAAGGCCAAGCAAGTTTTAGAAGGCAGCACTAAAAAATGGACCACCTCGTTACGCTTAGGATTATTGTCGAGGAATGCCTCAATGATAAACCCAATCTCTTCTATTGCTTTTTGGACTTTAGAAAGGCTTTTGATACGGTTCCTAGAAATAACCTATGGAATAGATTAGAAGAGCTAAATGTTCCTTTCAAGCTAAGAGCGGCCGCTATAAGGTTATACAAGAATGTAATTGGTTATACGAGATTGTAATTTCCAAGTTAAAGAGAAATGAGGGGTGGTCTAAAGATATCAAGTGTAATATCGTAGTTAAACAAGGTTTCCCCCTCTCCCCTACCCTATTTGGCATTTACATCGACAAGCTAGAAGGTTGTTTAGAGGAAGCAGGATGTGTTGCCACAATCTTAGCTGGGATAGTCATCATCCTTATTCTCTATGCTGGAGATATTGTTCTTCTCACAAGGTTCCCATCTAATCTTGATAAGCAACTTAAACTTCTTAAGGATTTCTACTCTACCATGGGTATGTCTGTTAACACTGACAAAAAAAAAGTTATGATTATCAAATCCAAGAAGGACACTTACGCTAATTTTATGTATGAAAATAGTAACTTGGAGGAAGTGTCTTCTTACAAGTACCTAGGAATTGATATTCATCACAAGCTCAACTAGAACTATAGCATTCAGAAAAGGATTAATGGGGGGTGGAAAGCTTATTTTGGTCTTGAAAATAATTGTAAAATGGAAAACCTCATAATGTGGGATAGAAAGAAGTTCCTCTTTGAAACTTTAGTCACTCCTGTTATCTTATATGGATGTGAGGTTTGGGGTTGCAGCATCTCTAGAGAATCCTGGAAAAATATTGAGCAAATCCAGAAGCGTTTTATAACTTATAACCTTAAAATTAAAAGCAATACACCCTATCATATTCTCCTTATAGAAGTGGGTCTTTCCCCTATCGAGAGCCTAGCTATGACTAGGCTTCTGTTGTACAAGCACAAGCTCAATAGCATAGGAGACCATAGACTTCCTAAGATAGCTTTAAATTCTAGCCAAAACCACCTAAGGCTTAAATGAGGTTGGTATAAAGACACCAGGGCCTGGTTAAACCATTGGGATATCGACGAGAATGTTGCATTGCAAAACATCAATAACATTAAAAAAATTATTACTTCTAAGTTCAAAGAAAAAATGTGGTGTGAGAAAGATCTAGCAGCTAAAAGAAAATTAAGGTATTATAAGGAGGTCATCAACCCCACCTTAGAAGATCAAAAGTATCTCTCTGTTTTAATTAGCTCAAAGAAGAAAATTAATATAGCCAAGATTAGAACGAACTCTCATGAGCTCCATAGTGAAACAGGTCGTTGGATAGTTCCTAAAACACCATGGATGGAAAGGATCTACCATCTCTGTCAGAATATGAGATGAAAATCACTTCCTCTTAGAGTGCCCTGCATACAACCACATTATCGCTCAATTTCATAATATTTGTTGCAATAGTGACCTTGCCAGCCTTTTAAGATGTCAATATTATAGTGAGCTCGGGAGGCTTCTCTCCAAGATTTTGGAGCATAGGAGTAAAATCTTAAATCAAATTAAATAACTCGTTTATTTAGTTCTGTGTTGGAACAGGGTCTCCTACAAGCTACGAAATTGGTCCGATTTTGTATATTTTTTATTATATTTAGTCTAGTGCATGGGTTTTGGGGTGGGTCAAAGCCCCAAAAGCATTGTAACAGGTCAAAGGGTAGACCTAGAGTCTGCAAACCACGGTTTGTGGACTATAGGAAATATTAGGCTAAGATTGTTATAAATAGAGGGACATTTTGAATTATAAGGCAAGAAGATGATGAGATCTTGATGAAAATTGTGGCTTAGTAGATCTATTTGGGTTTTTGGGGAAAGGACTCCTGCTGGCTGTGTGTGCGAAGATCCCAAGTCCTGCTGTGTGCGGACCCTGCTGCTATGTGCACAGGTTGGGTTTGGGTATTGTAAGAAGAAACTAAAGGATTAATGAATGAGAAAGGTTGTTGCATAGCTGAATGTATTTGTACTATTGATGTGAATCTTTGATAGCTGTTGTGTTATGCATATTTTGTGTTAAGCTACGAAATTACTGTGTTAAGCATTTCTTCTGCATATGGGTCTGTTCTGTTATGTTTTATGGGAATAACTGTAATGTTGCACAACTGTTTTAGAAGTATATTATTTGTTGAGTACAGTAAGTATAGTTGACCTTGTGCACGTGGATGTGGAGGAAATATATAGATCTAGTTCTGAGATAGGCGATCTGGTCATTATAAAGTCAGACACAACTCTTCTTGGCTTACCTATCCTCTCTTAGGGTGCGGAAACCTGGTTCCAACACCCACCCATACTTCTTTGGGTGATACTTTGACCTGCACAAGCAGGTCACTTCCAAAAGGGCCAGTAGTATAGGGGTTTGTTGGCAAACCTTAACCTCTGAACCTGGGTCAGGACCCCTTGAGTCAAAAAATGGTTCCGTTGCCAAGACTAGGAGTATTTTGAGAGAGGGATCGGAAAATTCCAAGAGAAGTATTGAAGGCCTGAGAAGGAAGAAGAACAGGTACGGTTGAATGATCTCCAATCTGGATGAAAGTACAATGTGGAGTGGTAAGTACTACCGAACCAATCAAGAAGGGGATAGATCTACCTATAGCCCACTGAGAGGAGCAGCTACGCAAAGCCCGCTAGTTACACTACCTTTAGAACCATGTAAGGATAAAACCTCGCCCGAAACCACGCTAGAAGAAGATATGGCAGTGCACTTGAAATTACCTACCTTCAAAGGTGTGGGAGATGAGGACATGGACCTATTTTCATTTGTTGCAGACTCAGTATGAATTGCACAAGGTGTGGCAAGCGATACTGTTAAAAGGGCATAGCTATCCCTAGCCTTCAAAGAGAGAGCTCTGGACTAGTATATGTGATACATATCTCAAAACGGAAGCGCATCCATTCAAGGTATTAAGGACGCTCTGAAACAACAGTTCCGAAAACCTAAGTCCTACTCTCAGATCATAGCAGACGTGAAATATTTCAAGCAAGGAACCACTGAGTCTGTATGTGAAGATGATAAAATACTAAAGAAAGAAATTAGGGAAGGAGGATTTAAGTAGGACAATAGACAGCATACGGAATGGTTCATCTCTATGCTACTACCTCACCTGCGCGTACCTATGGGTCACCGGAATTTCAAATCACAGGACAAATATTTGGAAGCTACTATGAAACTAGAAGCTATGCCAAGAGAAGATACTTCATTAGGAGTACAACAAATTTAGGAGCAGCTCGGGGCATTTGCACATGGAGATTCAGGACCTATGAATGGAACAAGGGAGGGAAGCTAGCTCAAAACTATGGTGCATACAATGTCGAGTATCAAGACCTACGAAGGATCTGTGCCCGCTGCCGATAGACTACCTGCAAACAGGAGGAACTAGTCTGATGTGCCCTGGATCAAGTGGAGCACCCAGCCCAGTACAACTAGGCCCAAGCGGACCTATGTTATGGTGCGAGGATTTCCGCGTAGCAGGGCTGCATGATACAAACCACTGCCCCCGTCTGGGTGCATACGTCCCATAGCAGAAGCAAGAATGGTGCCGGTTCTGTAGGTCAATAGGGCATGATGTGCAGAATTGTCAAACCTATGATCTAATGATAGATCGGGGGAACTTGTATAGGGTATAGTCAGACCCCGCGTCACAAAAAACCCCCGTAGGCATGGGGAGCTCCTCCTCCTGAAGCAGGGGAGGAGGCAAAAGTGGAAGTGCAGGTCGGGGCTGGGGGTAATTGATCTGTTATAACTGTGGAGACACAGGGCACTTTGCGAGGGATTGTCTGAACCCTACAAGACAGTTCTGTAGGTACTGCAAATAGTTGGACCATACGCTTGAAGACTTGTAATGTTCCTTTTTCAGGAATGTCAACAATCAGAAATCTACTCCAGAGATTGACTAAAGGGGCATTTACCAGATCTGTCACCTTCTCAAGGAAGTGTGATATTCGGGGGCTATCTGGCCCTTTTCAGACTCTGTTTATAGATCTTCTTGAAGAATCCCACTCAAAAGTGAGCTACAACAATATGCAAACATATACATGAAGAGAAACTTGCTCCAATCTCAGAAAATGATAGAAGAAATCATAGCCATCATATTAGCTTAATACAGCAACACAAGTTTACAATATTTGAGGGAAAGAGCACTCAAGAGAGGGAATGATCAACCTCAAGAAATAAGTACATGAAAGCATAAAATACACTGCTGCATAAACTTCCCTAGCTATGACTGTGCAGTCGTATGGAGACACTGCAACATATAACATGAAAATATAATGATATGTCAATGATAGCTCAAGAAATAAGGGGGAGCAAGCTCTCAACCCCTAAAAACATTAGTAAAACAATCCTTAGAAGGATTGACTACAATACATGTAAAAAATGAGAAAATACAATAATGCCGCAGTTGCTGGGTAGCAGCAACTCATAAAAAAAATAGGAGGAAATGGCTGAATGAGATCCTCAATCTGAAATGGCCTCCTCCAATGGGAAATTTGAAGTGAAATACTTATTCTTTCACCTAAGATCTCACCCTCCAAATGTCCGCTAATCCCTCACAGAAAATGCTCTCCAAGAATAATGTTGTCTAAGAGAGGGACTGTGCTGCATATGATGGCAAGTGGTTGTCCTAGTGCCAAATATGGTGGAATAAGCTCATGAACCACCTTTTTTGATCTCCCAAAGAGATGGAAGCTCCCTCATCTGAAAAACTAGCCAAGGATGGTGTTGTGGAAAACCTCCCTATTAACACCTAGTAACACTGCACAAACTCCACCTGGAACTGCGCTGATGAATATGGATGATACTTGACCTAAATGTCTAAATAGGGGGAATAGATTGAAATCCTCCAAGAGCTACTCAAGAAGGAGAGGAAATCCTAAATAGGAATTCCCTTGGCAATTCTTGCTAACCAGCAAGATTTTGCTGCAAGTCCACCGACCAAAGATGAATAATTCTCAAGATGATTTGCAATGGCAGCCTTGCCCTCCTTTTAAACAATGTGAGCTCCCTCTCAATGGACCCCACTCATTAGGGTTTCCTTCCTCTAGAATCTTCCCTCCTTATCCCACTACGTTGGCCCACAGTGTGCTCTCCACCTCATGCTATTGCGCAGTTTGACTTGGTCAACTTGACCTAGCCTTCTTGCAAAATCCCCCTTTCACACATGGAGGTGTGAAATCAAGCTCCAAAAGTGATCCTCCCTCATGCCAAGAGGATTTTTATTCTCTATCAAAGGAAAAAATGGGTCTCCTACCCATTTTATTTATCTCCTATGTGAAAATGGAAAAATTAATGTTCCAATTTTCTCCATGAAAAATTGGGAACATTACAGTCCTCCCCTCTCAAATATTTCTTTTCCTCAATCAAGTGCAAGGATAGACTGAGTTCTTCTATTCTCCTTTCCCTGTAGCATCCATGTATGATGATCTCCTCCAAGGAAAGTGATGCTATCTCATTAATCAAATCTCCACAATGCTCCTCCTTAGCATGTAATTCAGCTATCAAGCCATCATCATGTAAAGGTGAAATACTCAAGAGGATAGAAAAGTGATGTGTAGACTTCCCCTTGAAGAATGGGATCTGCAAAAAAATGGGAACTATATTTCCCATATGGATCCTCCATCTCCAAGCTATGAGCCATACAAAATGAGTCACCCTCCAGCTAGGCAACTCCTAAAAGCTGTCATCCACCTTTGGCTCCGACAAAGTAGGTGGGATGAAAATCTGCACATGGTAAGCAATGTAGCCTACCCCACTCTGTCCATCTCTCCACTTGTGATAAGTGTAGAGTGTTGGTTGTCCATTGGCTACAACAAGTTTTCCCTCAAGTGGCAAGATGAGGACTAGACCTCCAAAGATCCCTCCCCCAATGCTGTAAATCAAGCTGGCCCAAGTATCCCCATATATGATGAGTTGGAAGTCATCATCATATGGAATCTCCTCCATCATATGGCTCACCTCATAAAGAGACAAATGTGCTATCAAGGTGACAATATCACATCCCATGTTCCGCTTAGAAAATGTAGTGAAAAAAGTGTGAGGAATCTCTCCCTAAAAGGACACATCCATACAATGTGTCTCTCTCCCAATCATGCTCCTCATAATAACAGCAACAATAGAACCATAGGGAGAAAACATGAGAATCATTCTTGCTGCCATATGCAACAAATGTGAAGGAAAATGGTCCCTCAAGTGCAACCAACACAGCTTGACCCTCAACTACAATGGAGACTGATAAAATGAGTGGCTTCTCAACCACCTTCCTGCTTCTCTAATCTCCTCATAAGTATGGAGGAAGTGAATAATGCAAGGTGTACAATGAGCATGTCCTCCATAACTCCTATGTTCCCCAAGTCCTCCTAGGGAATGGCCATCAATCATGCTTATGGCCTCATCTAAACCATGTGGTCTAGAAAAAAGAATGCTCCTCCTTGGAGCATCATCCTGCAAATGTATGGTTAAGGGACATATACATACATCATATATATAAATGCTCATGTAAACAACACTGAATACCCTTACCATACTCTCTGCTCATACAAATGGAGTGGCTCATAAATGAGTCTCCTCTCATCCTCAAAGTGCAAAGAGGTGGTTGTGTTAACTCTATCAAAGAGTCATGTCTCTCCTCCATCTCCATCTGGTCCATGCATCTACTCTTGCTGATGTATCTCCTCCTCAAATCCCATCCAAAAATACCCCTCTATGATGGTGTGGTATGCTCTCATAGAACAAGTGGGGCTGAAAAGGAAATCCTCCCGATCTACTTGTAGCAACTTCTCTTTGAGCTTGGAAGCTCTAAGAAAGAATATCCTACCATGATAAAAGACGACCCCATCTCTGACTGAATACCCCTCCAAGTGAAACTTGCCATCCAAGATCATGTAAGTAAAAATATCCTTGGAATACTCCACCAACAGCTGGGAGCTCCAATGTGGATGTAATATCCATAGTGACAGCGCTAATGATCTCTCATAAAGAGCACCTGTCATATGGTCATCATCTTCTTTGACATCTCTCATGCCAAATATGCAAGTTGGAAGGCTGCTATCCTTCCCATGCTGCTCCTGCCACAGTGTAGAATCTGAAATGGAAGTGGGTACTGATGATGTTGAGAGAATGCTCTCTCTCTCTCTCCTTGAGTCTACCCTAGACTCCTAGTGTTTTATCAAGCTCTCTCCAGGTCTCCAACCTCCTGAAATCAATGATTGGTGCCCCAAAATGTGAAGCATCCATCCTCCTCTGCTGATCTAGTGGTCTCCCTGGAAAAATGTCTCCATGCAATGAGACAGCAACATCAAGAGATGACTAAATAGATGAATGGAGATAACCCTCCATGCTTCCACTGCATAATCCAATCACCTTCTTAGGTGCATCAACCTCCATAGATGAATAGGGATGTGTACTCCTCATCTCATGATGTCGGGTCTTCTCCCTACTTCCTCCTTGTGTCTCCATGGTTCCACACCTCCTCAACAATGGCATAGGTAAAACATGTGCCTTGATCTCCATACATGAGATCCTGGGGACTTCCTTGAAAAGATGCAAGCATCCCTCTATGTGGAGCAAGAGCTCCTCTTTCCTCTGCATGAGGCACTAGATCAGCTCTAGATCTAACAGCATTGTTTCCCTCAATATCTGCAAAATGAGTGGGAAACCTCCCAATGATTTGATCCCTCTTTGAAAAAGAGACCCTCATGCCTCTTTGCTCAAAAGTGTGAGAATAAATTTCCTTCTCCGGCAAAGTATGGTGCAAGTTTTTATCCTCCTGATGTGGTATTGTGTTATCATGCAAGGCTTTTGTTTGAGTTTCCTTGTTTTTCTCCACCATGAGTGCTTCATGAATCCCTCCATCAAACCTTTTCACTAATGCCTTAGTGAAACTAGCATAGGATGCAATGTTTACATTTCTCAAAGAAAAGGATTCAAAAATCCACTAGGAAAAAGCCTTACCCCTCAAATGCAGCGCTGCAATTCTGATGGCTTCATCCTTCGGTATTTGGTGTTGCTGCAAGAAGGTCTCTAACTCTTCAACCTAAGATTTGGCTGAACATACAGGTGAACCTACAAAGGTAGATAGATGGAATCTATCGTGCTGCTCTCTTCCCTTCACCTTCATCTTGCAAAACTCTAAAAAACTGAGATGATCTCTGAATTCCTGAGTTTGAGACTCATACTCCTTCAAGAAATCACTAATGGTTTCCCTCCTAGCAACCTCTTCTCTTCTTTCTATCTCTTCTCCGGAAATCCTGGGCATGTGACTGCTCTGTACAAGATGGTGTGTATTTGCATGCTCACACTCCTCCAATCTATAGTTTGCTTTCGAATCAAACCCTCTAGGAGATTCTCTATAATTTCTCTGGATCTCCTCATACTCTTCATGAATCATATGTACAGATTTAGGAATTAGCTGGGTAAGCTTGTCCCCTTTCTCTTTTCCTTCTCCAAAAGATGGAGTTTTTCTTCTGCTTATTTCTTTGTCTCCTTGATGAGAATAGGAAGTGTAGGGTTATTCTTCTTCTTTCTGCATATCCTCCTTAGGGAGGCTCTTCTCTGTTCTGAAAATGGATGAGATCAAGTTCATCTTATTCAACATCCTCTTCTTCTTTCTTGGGCTTGAAGGCCACAAGATGAGCCAAGAAAGCTGCTTTGATACCACTGTAATGTTCCTTTTTTAGGAATGTCAACAATCACCAATCTATTCCAGAGATTGACTGAAGGGGAATTTATCAGATATGTCACCTTCTCAAGGAATTTTGAGATCTCGTGGCTATCTGGCCCTTTTCAAACTCTGTCTATAGAGATTCTTGAAGAATCCCACTCAAAAGTGAGCTACAACAATATGCAAACATATACATGAAGAGAAAATTTCTCCAGTCTCATAAAATGATAGAAGAACTCATAGCCATCATATTAGCTCAATACAAGAACATAAGTGTACAATATCTTGAGGGAAAGAGCACTCAAGAGAGGGAATGATCAACCTCAAGAAATAAGTACATGGAAGCATAAAATACACTGCTCCATAAACTTCCCTAACTATGACTGTGCAGTCTTATGGAGACACTGCAACATATAACATGAAAATATAATGATATGTCAATGATAGCTCAAGAAATAAGGGGGAGCAAGCTCTCAACCACTGAAAACACTAGTACAACAATCCTTAGAAGGATTGACACCAATACATGTACAAAATGGGAAAGTACAATAATGTCGGAGCTGTTGGGCAGCAGCAACTCATAAAAAAAATAGAAGGAAATTACTGAATGAGATCCTCAATCTGAAATAGCCTCCTCCAATGGGAAATATGAAGTGAAAGACTGATTCTTTCACCTAATATCTCGCTCTTCAAATGTCTGTTAATCCCTCATAGCAAATGCTCTCCAAGAATAATGTTGTCTAAGAGAGGGACTATGCTGCATATGATGGCAAGTGGTTGTCCTAGTGCCAAATATGGTGGAATAAGCTCATGAACCACCTTTTTTGATCTCCCAAAGAGATGGAAGCTCCCTCATCTGAAAAACTAGCCAAGGATGGTGTTGTGGAAAACCTCCCTATTAACACCCAGTAACACTGCACAAACTCCACCTGGAACTGCGCTGATGAATATGGATGATACTTGACCTAAATGTCTGAATAGGGGGAATAGAGTGAAATCCTCCAAGAGCTACTCAAGAAGGAGAGGAAATCCTAAACAATAATTCGCTCGGCAATTCTTGCTAACCAACAAGATGTTGCTGCAAGTCCACTGGACCAAAGATGAATAATTCTCAAGATGATTTGCAATGGAAGCCTTGCCCTCCTTTTAAACAATGTGAAATCCCTCTCAATGGACCCCACTCATTAGGGTTTCCTTCCTCTAGAAGATTCCCTCCTTATCCCACTTTGCTGGCCCATAATGTGCTCTCCACCTCATGCTACTGTGCTGTTTGACTTGGTCAACTTGACCTAGCCTTCTTGCAAAATCCCCCTTTCACACATGAAGGTGTGACATCAAGATACAAAAGTGATCCTCCCTCATGCTAAGAGGATTTTTATTCTCTATCCAAGGAAGAAATGGGTCTCCTACCCATTTTATTTATCTCCTATGTGAAAATGGAAAAATTAATGTTCCAATTTTCTCCATGAAAAATTGGGAACATTACAAGACTGTCCAGTCTTAATAGAAAAAATATGGGAGAAGCAACAACCACCTACACAGAATGTGTAGAGGCTTAAGACTGAGCCGCAGGATAAGGATCCAGCCATAAATGTTGTTTAACGTAGTGGATTTGCTACTAGAGGGACTGGGGAGAAGGTTGAACCTGAACCTCTGATCCGCAAGGAAATTAGAAAACAAGAAGGGTTGGACCTAGAAAAATAAAGAGAAACATTTATAGTAGCTTGCAGAGACTTTATCAGAATAGATATATGTCCCTACTCCCTACGAAACTTAAGCAGATGAGGAGGTCAAACCTTTCTTGCAGGCATGTATGAATTTGTTGTGAAACCCAAAAGCTATGCGAAATCTTCAGGAATTAATAGATACCTGCACAACGCACCCTACCGTGTCCCCCGATATTAAGGATGTGCACAAACTATACATATATAAGAAACGCACTAGGAGGGAGATGCGGCTAACAACACAAATCAGCGATTACGAGATGGACTAGGTTATTTTGGACCTCGGATCGGATGCCAATGTATTACCTAAACAAACTTGGAAACAAAGGGGAAAACCAAAGTTGGAATGGTCCACTATCCAGTTACACATGGCTAATCAACAAAATATCGTACCTTTAGGGAGGCTATCATATATTATGGTAGATATCGCAGGGGTTAAGGTCTGGGCTGACTTTGAAGTCATTCAGATTGTAGAAGATTCAAACCCCTACCTTGTGCTACTAGGATTGGACTGGGCCATCGACATGGGCGGTATAATTAACTTAAAAAAGAGAAGCATAGTGTTCGAAAATAGCGGCACAAGGGTGATAGTACCATTAAACCCCGCGGAAGGTAAATTCTACACTGAACCAGTACCCAAGGAGGAATATGGGGACTATATTTATAAGTTAACTCCGTGGGACGTGATCAACCCAACAGTGGATGAAGTACTTTTCTAGGAGGATGATAATGAATTCTTATCTGATCCTGATGAGGAGATAGAGAATTGGCAGAACCGGTTACATGATGTCTCTGCACTGCGTTGTCTTCGGGTCACAAAAGACTTCCGCTGCGTTTCCTCAAATGTAAGGGACCTACCCTACTTTGACGACTCAAGTAATGTTAAGGAATTCTTACGAGTATTCGATGCTACGGTCCCAAGGGAACAACGGCTATGGGCCATTAAACTAACCATGCATAAGAAACCTACACGATGGTGGGACACCAAGAAGGAAACATTCCAGGATTGGGAAGAGTGTCGCGCTAAGTTGACCCTGTGATTTGAAGGACCAGTAGCTCTACAGGATACTGACACGATGGCATGGAGTAAATCGCACCTATATATGGCACCTGAACTACCTGTTATCCACCTATAAAATTTTTCATATCAAATGGTGGCTAAATCATTTTTTGAAGCCTTCAAGAAACAATTTGTTTTCCAAATTGTTGGTTCTTAAAGTCTTATGAAGATGACTTATCCTTGAGTTAATCTTCACTGCTGTTTCCCTCTCAATTTTGAAAAATTTTCTTTTTGTAAGGAGAAAATACTGTTGCAAAAACCCAATTTTCCCTCATTTTTACCCCTCCTTTCACTCAAAATTAACCTCCTTTTTATTCCCTTTTTCCTCATAAAGTCCTCCTTTTTTCCTCATTTTTCTCCATTTCCTTCACAAATCCCCTTTAATCGGGTTTAAAACTTCTTTTTAAACCTTATTGAAACCCCCAAAATCCTTTGAAAAACCTTGAAAAATCATAAAAAACAATATTTTTTAACTAAGGCCTTTAGCCCTCTTCAGCTAAGCCCCTAACCACTTCCCCACCATGCGACCCGGCGCTAGAACCAAACGCTAAGGCCCTGGGCACTTATCACAATCGGGGCGTTCATATGGGTGCATTTTCTTTGTTAAACTAATTTTCCCCGATGCGATGGAGCTTTGTTCCGTGGACTCCTGTCGCATTTTCCACCATTGATTTACCATTTTGATCCGACGATTGGCGCGTAATCGCAGATCACGCATCGAGAAAATATTTTAAGCACCGCGCCCCTTTCCCTCTGATTACTGATTCCCGATTCATTTTCTTCCGTTGATCTCCTCCTGAGATCTAACAGTCCACATTGACTCGCCCTCCACCACAGCCTCTGACATTAAAAATCACAGAGTTATTCCCAACCGTTGATCTCTCTAAAGATCAACGGTAATTTTTCAATCGCATCAGCACTTTTTCATTATTTTTTCCCCTTGCCCCCGCCAATCACGATCTTCTGATCACATCTGGGCCGTCCATACACCAAGATCTGACAGTCTAGATCAATCCTCACTTCCCTTTGTTATTTCTCAAAACCTGACAGTGTAACCTCTTCAGCGAATATCCGCCGTTGATCTCTGCAGATCAACAGCCTACATTAACCCAAACTCCGCCCGACCCTCGCCTCATATTTTATTCCATTAACCCCAAGATGAAATATCTGGCGTTGATCTGTTTCATCCAATGGTCCATATTTAACCCGATAGGCCCAACTCCTTTGGGTCCTACCTTTCCCCAGATCAAATCTTGACTGATCCGACGGTCAATATTAAAACCGCCTTGACCCCGCCCCACCTTTTATCACCCGTGCATCTATTCTCCATCACGCTCTACTCACGATCGTCCGATCTAAGACCCCAGATCTAACGGTCAGCACACGGTTTCGTGTGATTTTAAGCCCGAAGGTTAATTTTCCAAAGTTACGTGATATGGGCAGTCTTAAAGGGCCACGTGTCGGCCAATAATGCATATCGTGTTCAAAAAGGAAAAATCACTTCCCTCCTTTTCATCGTGCGAAACTCGCAGTTTCTTCAGCCGAAACCACCATTCCCATTTCCATTCCATTTTCTCGTGATAGATCTCCATCGTTGATCTCTGATATCTAACGATCCCAGTTCAGTATCGCCTTTTAATTCATCGCCCTCCACCCATCCTCCAAGGGACTTTATAATTCAATCTCTGTCGTTGATCTATGTGGCCGATCTAATCTGACGGTCCAAAATCCTTCATGAAACCCAAAATTTCATTTTAACCATTTTTTTCCTCTGCCAAAGGTTTTTCACCCATTTCCTTTGCATTTTCTTCCATTTCACGATAATGTGGCACTTCTACATTATATTTTCCCAGTCAATCTTGACCGTTGATCTCTGCAGATCAACGGCCTAGACTTAATTTCCCCACTACTTCATCCAACTGCCTCTCCTTTCGACCTCAGCGAGAAATCCTCACCGTTGGATGTTTTCATCCAATGGTCCCGATCTAACCTAAGCTTATGAAGCAGTCTATACCCCACTACACAATATTTTCTGAACTTTTCTTGTTTTTTGCAAGTTTTCAAGGTTTGTGCATTGTTTTAAAAGAAAATTGAAGGCCAAGGATGACGATCCCCCATGCCTTTATTCATGAAACAGATCGTTCCACAGGGTTCCAAATTAAGGTTTATCAGTGCCTCATGAGCACTGACACCATTATAAAACCTCTGTAACGCTTGCACATCAACAAGACACAACAAAACTTAATCAAGTAAAGAGTATCAGTGTGAAAGGATCTAGTCACATCAGAGATTAAGAATTAAAGATTGTTTTCGCAGTTTTGATGGATTATGGCCTGAATCGACTATTCAAAAGTCTAATCCTCTCAATTAAACACAGTTTGAATAATAGAAGACAGAAATTAGGCCTAATTAACCCTAACACATAGAATTGAAACAAATTAACAACGTTTAAAGAAAAACAATAATATCTATCAATCTGAGAAGCCTCCACTACCACATCAGAGGCTAATTGAATCCTCTCAGCTACCAACAGCCACCTGCAGCCTCAAAGAATTCAAAAGAGGCATAGTTATGGCCATAACAGAAGACATTTGCCCCAATACAGCTGAACAGTTATTTCGAATTAAAGAAACTAATTTTAAAGTTGTCAGAGAAGTTATTACAAGGATAAGAAATAGCCTTAAAGTCAAATATTTTAATCCATTAAGCCTCGAAATCCAAACAGAGTTATGAAATAGAGATATAGATCAAATGTATTCTTGCCTTATGCCTTGCATGGTTTTCAAGGAAAATAATTGCATTAACTCTAGAATTTATGATACTTGAACCCTAGAAACTCTTCCACCTCCTCATTTTTCTATAAAATCCCTTGAGGAGCACATTGTAAAGGTTTGGTTGCAGAACTTTGATATATACTTGTGCTAAAAACTTTCTACATGTAAACAGTGTTCAGAGGCTTTGAAGGTCTCTTTGTGATCAAATAAGTTAGGCTGAGAAGAAAAGATGATTGTTGAACTGAAACATTGGAATTGAAGTTTGTAACTGGATTGACATCAATATACAAGCTGATTCTTGGGATCCTGGTCTATATCACTAGTGAAGTGCTTCTTTTTGTGTTATTTTTTTCCTTTCATGTATGCCATTTTGTTCACTTATTCTCTGATAAAGAACAACAAGCATAGAGTTAGGATTTACTGTTTACAGTACCCTTCTCTGACTGATAAGCTTTATCTTTATGTTTTCCTCCCAATTGTGTGTTTAAGAATGACTTAAGTTAAGTTTAAACATTATCAAGGAATGTTGGTTTGCCTCTGTCTTGATATGAAAATCTTGAAAGGAAGTTCTTGAATGTTATTTTCATTATGTACTTAGTAGAGTTAGACTAGGAAATTTTATGGTTTTCCCTGTCTTCTAGTTCTTTCTTCAAAGGTAGTTCTGAAATTTTCCCTAAGAGTATGCTAAAATTAGTTTAGATTTGAAAGTATCTTATCTGATCTTAGGCATTGTTATCCCCCCTATGAAATTTTTGACAAGAAAATAGGGGGCTAAATCTTTGCTGAGTCTTCAAGGAATGCATTTCCTCTGAAAACACAGTCTCCTTGAAGCCTCTATGTGTCTTTTATCCTTCGATAGTATCCCCTCTGCTGATTCCCCTTTTAAAGCCTCTCTTTTATGTCAAGAAATGCCCAAAGGCCTCCTTTCCCCTTTATTTCACCCTCACTTAGCCTCTTTTTATCCCCCTTGTCTCCTTTTTATTTCCCCACTTACCCCCTAATTCCCCCAAAATCCCCTTAAAATTCTTTCCCCAACCTTTGTTAGCCTTTTTTCTCCCTTACTCCTCTATCGTTCCCCTTCCTTGGCCTTCAAATTCCATTTAAATGGGCTAAAACCCACTTTCCGACCTTATTATAAGGCCTAGCCCCTTTTCCGCTAGCCCCTTAACCACTTCCCACACATGCCCCAGCACTGGGACCAAGCGCTTAAGTCCCAAGCGCTAATCGCAATCGGAACCGTCGGGCGGGTGCATTTCCTTTGTTATAGCCAAAAACCCCGACGCGATTGTAATTTGTTCACAAGTCTCGCGACGCATTTTGGTCCGTTGATCTGCTTTGATCGAACGACTGAGCGCTAATCGCAAGCCCCCCGCCCATCGCAATCGCAACATTCACGTCGTAACCCCCGATCAATCGCAAGCCCGTCTCTTCGATCTCCGATTGATCACGCCCCCGACCTCCGATCCCCGATCGCGTCATCCTCCGATCACATCCCGACCGTCGATCTGTCCCGCCGATCCGACGGCCAGCGCTCAATCGCAATTCCCCTCCCGATCACAATCGCAAGTCCCATCTCTTTGTCTCCGATTGCGATGCTCCGATTTAATCATAGCCGTCCATCCTCCCACAGATCCGACGGTCATCGCAACTCCCGATCCCCCGATCGCACTTCCCCTCCGATTACATCTGAGCCGTTGATCTGGCCTTCAGATCTAACGGTCAGCGCTCAATCGCGAACCCCTCTCCAATCGCAATCGCAAACCGTGTCATCCGACCCCTGATTGCAATCTCCCAATTCAATCTGGGCTGTCCATTCCCCTGCTAATCCGATGGCCATCGCACTTCCCTTTTCCTCCGATCGCAAGTCTTTCTGCCTTCCTCCCGATTTAATCTCGTCCGTCCGTTTGATGCACGATCCAAAGGCCATCGCTTAATCGCTCCATCCCTCTAATCGCAATTGGAACTTTTTGAATATGTGTTGCGATTGCCACTCACTCTGGCCTCCGATTGCGATTGTTGCGATCAAATATCCGCCATCCGTTTCTCGTGCAGATCTAACGGTCAAGATCTAATCGCCCTCCACCTCCACTGGGTCCTACCTCGTACGATCATTCTCTCGCGTTTCATTACATTTCCTTCGTTCCCTTTGTATTTCCTCTGTTAATAAAACTTTCGCATTTCACATTAAATTTTAATGAATCGTCCTCTGCCATTGTTCCATTGTGTCCGTTGTTTCCACAGTCATCACCGCCTTTCCTCCACTACTCCGCCACCACTTCTCCGGCCTCTGCAGCATTCTCCACCATTGCCCGGTTTGTAACAGGGTTATTTCATTGTGCAGATTGCACATAGAGGTATTCCCAGCACTGCCAACAGATCAGCAGATGGTTTCAAAGAGGTTAATGGTTTCTGTTGACATAATTAATATTAACCCCGCAAGTCAAAGGATCAAGGCACAGTTTGAAGACCAAGAACACACTGTAAAGTCTTATCTGTGTTAAATATCAGCAGAGTACATTCTCTCCAAACGTACACCCTTCCTACAGCAATCTCCATGCCTCCTCGAGCCCTGAAAAGATTAATTGCACTGTCTGAAACCCATTTAAGACAGTCAGGCAACAGTTAGGAAGTATGGTGCGACCTGCAAGCCTTCCACCCAGTTCATTCATTCCAGAAGGCAGAAACAGAGTCCCAGACAGCCAAAAAGGATTTCAAGGACGTATCATAGGTCGATCTCGGCCTGACAGAGACTCCCCAGACAGATTACAGAGTACATGCAATACTGCAGAAAGCCATTAAGTGGTATGGGCATGAACACTTCCGCCTTACTGTCTTAATGAGACTCATTTATTTTCTTATCTACTTCCGCTTCTTCCCCTTCTCCTATATGTAATCCCTGAGAATGAATTGAAAGGGTTGTTTTTGTTCAGTTGTTCGGCTGTTGCTGTTAGTGGGATTCAGTTCGACTGTTAGAATAGTCTTGAGAGGGAGTAGCAGAGTAGTTGTATGTAATAGGCTGGGAGGAGAAGTCTGGACTGTATTAGCCATTGAGCTTATTGTACATGATTGTTTTTGCATCAATTAATCAAAGCACATTTCACAAGATCCTGGTCTATTACTATTGGTGATGTTCTTCTTAACTCTGTTTATTTCATTTACATGATGTTTCACGTTCTTCTGGTAGGCAACAGAAGTATAACATAGGATTCACCCTTGTTAGGTGCCCTATGTTTCCTGCTCTCCCTACCTTTATGTTTTCTGCTCTATGTGCTATCTAAGAGTTGGTTTCAGTTGATTTAACCAACGCAGTGGATGTTATTGCCTGCTGGCTAATGTATGAATTGAATGAGGTTGTTCTTAGATGTTTCTTTGTAACCTTATCTCTGTTTCCCCTTGGAGTTGCTAAAGTAGACCTGGAGTTAAATGACCTCTGGTCTGATCTATAAGCAGCCCCTTTGTCTCTTTGAGAGCTTCCTTAGAGTATGTCCAAGCAGGTCTAGAGTTAAATGACCTCTGACCTGATCTATAGACAGAAATTTGGTCGTCTTTCCTTCTTTCACTTCCCTCCTTAATGTTCCATCCCACCATCTAATCTAAAGATCCTTTGGTATTAGATGACTTGCCCTTTGAAAGCCTTGGCTAGTGGATGCAAGTAATTTCCTTTCATGACTCCATAGCCCAATGGATGGCACTGTCTAGGCCTATCCTCTTTGCTGAAATGTCCTACTGCCTTGTTCCTTTTCTCCCATTGCTTTCTCAGTCCATGATCTCGTGACCAACCCAGCAACCAACCAACCAAATCATTTTAAAACCCCCCTTTGTGCTTCATAACTAGCCTAACATCTCATTTTGAGCTTCATAAATATATCATTCTTAGCTCTATTTGGAAAGATCCCTCTCCGGGTCCAGGAGGGCTAGATCCTAGGGCCCAAAAGTGGTTTCGATGTTGTCTCATCTTTTGGTCTTGCCAATCTGGCCAAAACATGGGAACCCCAACAGGCACCACTTTGTTTTCTTATCTATTTTCATCCCTTCTAAAAGTAATTATTTGGATTACTAGATTTTTTGTAGGATAAGTTAGCTTTAATACAAGCTTGTCCAAAGAAGTCTATGGTTAGCCCTGTCTTTTGGTTGGTTTAAAATAGTTACTTAAAAGGCTTTTCTTGTTTGGAAACACTGATAAATCCTAGTTGAAATTATTGTCTTTTTCCACCCCTTCAACACTTTTATTGTTCCATTCCATCATTTTATCTAAAAGATCTTTTGATATAGATGACTTGCCCCTTGGACCACTCTTGAAATTGTTGCACAATTAAAACCCTTTTATGACTCCATAGCCCAATGGACTAAAAACCAGCGTCATATCTATCCTATCAGCCAAAGCTTTTTCTAAATTCTTATACCTTCACCCCTTTGAAGCCCTTTCATTTTCGGACTTTCCACTCAATTAAAAATAATGTTGAACCATCCAAAACCAAACAAAAACCCTTGTCCTTAATAACTAGTGTAATATCATATCCAAAAGCCTTAAATATAAATCAATCTTTGCACTTATAGAGAGATCCCTCTGTGGATTCAGGGGGGCTAGATCCTAGAATCCCAAAGTGGTTCCAATGTTCTCCCTACAGTTTTGGTCTCACTAATCTACTAGAATTATAGGGAGCTAACATTTCTGGTGACTTTGCTGGGGACTGAGTCAAATTTCATCTTAGGTACCCTTAAGATCTCATAAAAACCCTGTGAGTACAAGTAACCCTCTTCAAACACTACCAAGCGAATGGTAATCATGATAGGAATTATTTGAATCAGTGACAAACTAAGGAAACCTTAGGATTCTCATAAGAGCTTATCAAACATTGAAGGATCAGCTAGCTTAGCCATAAGAGTAGACTTTCTCTGTCTCATCCCCGTAGCTAAGTGTTGAAACAAATTTAGGACACTCTTAGAACCCATAGGACTGAAAAAACTTAGAAAACCCAAAAATATTTCAAGATTGGTATTCAAATAAACATGGTGGTGGACCATAAAACCTCTTACCTCCAAAAGAGCTAAAAATCTCCACCTGGTGACTCCACAATCCTAAGCAGACCTTAAGACTCCACTAGGAAGACCCATTATCATCATAACATCATAGAAACTCAGTTAATAGGACTTTAGGATTAAATTTTTCTTGCTCAAAAGATCAGTTAGCCTCTTAAAGATTGTCATATTTGGTTAAACATTTCTTGTTTAGTTGGGTCTGAAAAACACAACATAGTGGCTCCTAAAAGAATTCATACTAGAGTCTATCCTGACCCAAACCCTCTTGAGTTAGTCGATAACCCTGAAAGAATCCTTAGGAAGTCTCCTGAGGTCAAATCTTCAATTGTTTTCAGATCACCCCTTAGAACTAATTTTGTTCCTGAAAACCTTGTAGCTCTACAAAAATCACAAGTTGACATAAGAAATCCATTTAGAAATAGGTCGCTTGATGATTTAGATCAGTGAGACTCAGAGTCTTCACTTTCATCCCCAGAAAGAAGTGAACATCCTGGTAGCAGAGAAACTAAACCACCTAATTCACATTTCATTCATAATTTTTGTTTCTCTCATCCAAGATCAGCTCAACAATCTATAGCTGTTCCATCCTCTTCTACTACCCATACACCCATTTTTCAAAACACTCCACTTCAGCCCACTTTCCCTCTTGTAAATCCACCTCCACCCCCTATCATGGAAACATGGTATGCCCCATTAGTCCTTCCTTTACCTTTAGTCATTCTTCCACAGGACTATCAGTCCAAGATACCATTGTATGATGCCAGTAATTCCACTACTACTTCACAACATGTAGATAAGATGAATGACTACTTTGACATAAATGAGATCGATGATGAAACTGTCAAACTTAGACTATTTTCTCAGAGTTTAGGGGGAGAAGTAAGAAAATGGTTTAAAGGTTTAACCCCTCATATTATTAATGATCTCCAAGCCTTCCATCAGTTATTATTAAACAAATGGGAAGTGAATAAAAACCCTCTCCAAATACTCTCGGACTACAAGAATCTCCACAGAAACACTGGGGAAAGTGTACAAGCTTATTGCACTAGGTTTAGCAGTGTTTATAATGCACTTCCCCCAGACTTAAAACCTCCACAAGGCTCAGATTTAAACACGTTTCCTGAAGGATTTGATCCTGAAATGGCCTATCAGCTGAGAGAGAGAGATCCTTTAACCCTTGAAGATATGCGGAAAGGAGCTCTTGTTGTGGAAGTTGATTTAAAGAAGAAAAGAGCAAGAATGAGGAATGAGAATAAAGTGTCCTTTAGAGAGGAATCCGCACCTTCCATATCTAGTTCAAAGATGGAGAGAATGATGGAGGATATGATGAAAAATATGAGCATACTTGAGAGAGCACAAGCTAGTCAAAACCAAAAAGCTCCTCAAAACAGAAATCAAAACCAAAATCAGAATTTTAGGAGAAACCAACCTCAAAACAGACCAAGGGAGGATGATCAACAGATTACCCCTCCTTTTCATCCAAACTATGTAAGTGAGGTTGAAGAAATAAGTGAACAAACATAGGAAGATGACATCAATATGTTGGGAGTGGATAATGATGATTTTGAAGTTCATTACAATAGGAAACAAAGTCTATACACACCCTATGATGAAAAAAGAGAAAATGATGAATATTACTATCAAGAAATGGAAAATTTCATCATAGAAACCACGAAGGAATATTACCTTATGAGTAAAATAAATCAAGAGACTCCCAAGACTAAAACTTCTGATAATTTTGCAAAAAACAGCCCTGTCAATAAACCCAAAATTGTAAAGAAGAAAGACAAAAATAGTGGCTGTAAATTCTATTAAAAACAAAGAGAAAAGCACTCAAAACAATGAAAAGCAGAGTGCGGATCTTAGCAGCACTAGTACCTCAGCTAGTGCTCCTGTTAAAAAAATTCTAACCAATGTAAATAGAGAAAATCATCAAGCTGATCTTGCTGATAAAATGGTGGTTAACAAAGCTGAAACAAACATTGTAAGAACTCAGCTACCTTTCAGTTTGGAGCAGGAAATTGCCAAGATAAAGATCTTTGTTCCCCTTACTAAATTAGCCACCCAAAATGTGTACAGATCCCAAATTTTGAAGGCTTTTAACATAGAAGAGAATAATGACACTGTCAATCTTACTGATGACCAACCAAAGCTCATATTTGATCCTAAGATTGAAGGTAGATATCAAGAAGGACCGGTTCCTCCTTTTTATGTATGTTTACAAATTCATGACAATATTTTGCACAATGCTATGCATGATTCAGGGGCCTCTCACAATTTAATTCCCAAAGCTGTAATGGAGAGCCTAGGCCTTCAAATCACTAGACCTTACAAATATCTTTACTCCTTTGACTCAAGCAGAGTGAAATGTTTAGGTTTAATCAAAGACCTCTATGTAAACTTAGGACAAATTCTAGCCAAATGTTTAGTAATGCATATTGTAGTGGCTAATGTACCCCCAAAATATGGTATGTTGTTATCAAGATATTGGGGAGCTAATTTACAAGGAATTGTGCATATGGACATGACATATGTGACCATCCCTGTTTTTTATCAAACAAGAAGACTTTACAGGGAATCTCATATGCAATACATGGTTACTAGCCAAGAAAGACCGCAAAATTCGCCCCTTTATTCTGTAAGTACAGGCCTTGACTCATTTATCCTTTTCAATGATGAAAAATTCACTGAACAAGTGACCTTAACTGAATTAATGGCAGATAGAGAAAAAGAGGAAGACAACACAAAAGTGTCAAAACAGTTTGCTAAACTAGAAAACTACAACAAACAAAACACAGGTCTAGAGCTACAAATCATTTGTCCTTTGTTTTTAAACCTTGAGAGTCAAGAAAGCAGTCCTCAATGCAATGAAAAACCTGAGGAATTAAAACAAATTCAATGAAGTGCAGATCTTCAAGAACAATCCGGAAGCACACTAGTTGAAGAGGATAGTAACCAAACTGTTGAACCAGAAACTAGTCCTCTTTTGAGTATGAACTTCGATGGGTCTTGCACTAGGAGAAATGCTGGTGTAGGTGTCTGGATACATAACACCGAAAATAATCACACTGAAGGCCATTCCTATAGATTAAATTTTCAGTGTTCGAATAACATAGCGGAAAACGAATCCCTTCTTTTAGGCTTACACTTGTTGAAGAAATTAGGAGCCAAAAGAATAAAATTTCATGGGGATTTAGAGTTAGTCATTAGGAAAGTAAATGGGGAATACAACACCAAACACCCCAGACCCAGAGCCTATAAGAACAATGTCATGGATTTATTGAAAACTTTTGAGGAATCCCAGCTTATTTTTTTCCCAAGAGAAAAGAATATCCTTGCCCACAGTTTAGCTTTTTCTGCTAGAACATGCTTAACACCATTTGAAACTGAACAACGCACAACTCAGATTAAATTTAGACTGGAGCTGTCCCTGATAACGAGAAATATTTTCAAGTGTTTTATGGAGACAAACAAATAGAAGAGTTCATGCAGTCCAAAAATGAATTTGAACTACAAAGTTTAGATTCAAACTATGAAACAGACTGTCCTAGTGAAGAAAATCTACTTGATGAAGAAGAAGAGTCTCCAGACATAACTGATGTAAATATGTTTTCTAACAAACCTGAAACACAACAGAAATTGTTGCAGAGTTAGAAAAAGAAGACTTAGAAACTATGCAGTCTAACAATCAAAGTATGCCAAAAGGTCTAGTCCCTTTAGAAGAGTTGTTTGATTTCAATGATGTGGCCAAGAAGCCAAATTTGGAGCCTGTGGAAACTAAAGTGGAAGAGTGTAATATAGGCAGTGAACTAGAACCAAATATGATCAAATTGTCTAAAACTTTACCAGCTCACATCAAAATTCTAAAATATATAGAGCTTTTTAAATAATTTTCTGATGTTTTTGCATGGAGTTATGAGGATCTGAAATCCTATGACACTGAAATAATTTAGCACAATATACCTCTCAATGAAAACCAAAATCCATTTAAACAAAAATTGCACAGAATAAACCTTGTTCAGTTACCTTTGGTTGAGAAGGAAATCAAGAAAATGTATGAAGCTGGCGTTATTGTCCTTATTAGATATTCAGAGTGGGTGTCTAATCTAGTGTCAGTTAGGAAGAAAACAGGAGAGATAAGGCTTTTTATAGACTTTAGAAACTTAAAAAAAGCCTCATTAAAAGACAACTACCCTTTACATAAGATGGATCATATTTTACAAAGGGTAGTTGGTTCTAAAAGAATTTCTTTGCTAGATGGCTTCTCAGGGTACAATCAGATTTTAGTACATCTTGATGATCAATTAAAGACAACTTTTAATACATCTTGGGGCAATTTCATGTATGTGAAAATGCCCTTTGGTTTAATGAATGTTGGTGATACATTCCATAGAGCCATGGATATTGCATTCTCAGAAGAATTGGGCTGCTTCATCATTATTTTCCTTGATGATGTCACTGTTTTTTCCAAAACAGATGAAGAGCACTTAGAACACTTGAGAAAAGTATTCGAGAAATGCAGAAAGTTTGGGATATCTTTAAATCCAAAGAAAACACGGTTTGGTATCCAAGAAGTTAAACTTCTTGGGCACATCATATCAGAAGAGGGGATTAATATAGACCCAAAAAGGATTGAGGCTATATTGCAAATCACTCATCCTAGAAACATCAAGGAACTTCAATCTTTCATTGGAAAGATAAATTTCTTAAGAAGGTTCATACCCAACTTAGCTGAGCTTTTTAGAATCATCACAAACATGCTAAAAAGGGAACAAGGGGTTAAGTGGACCTTAGAAGCAAAGAATTATTTTTAGCTGGTAAAACAAGCATTAACCAAAACAACAGTTCTAATAAGTCTTGATTTTTCAAAAGATTTTTATATTTTTTCATTCGCATCAGAACATACAATAGTTGTTGTCCTATTGCAGAAAAATCCACAGGGACAAGAGCAGACCATTGCATTATTTAGCAAGGTATTGAGAGATTCTCCTCTGAAGTATAACATTATGTAAAAACAAGCCTTTGCCTTAGTCAAAGCCTTAAAAGACTTTAGAGTTTACATTTTTCACTCCCACATCATTGCCTTTGTCCCAAATTCAGTTATGAAAGAAATTCTAACACAGGACCCAGATGGAAAGAGAGGTAAGTGGATAGTTGTGATACTTGAATATGATTTAGAGATCAAACCCACTAAACTCATTAAAGGCCAAGGACTAGCTAGATTAATGGTTGAATCCAATTTTGAAGCTCTTCATATAAATATGATAAATGCTTTAGATGAAGAAGAGGAACTATCAAATCCCATCATTGAAGACCATTTTATGAATTCCTCTTGGTATGCTAATATTCTATATTTTTTGCTTAATTTGAATACACCTCCTGGTTTATCAAAAACGAAGGCAAGGTTTTTAAAGTTAAAAGTTGTAAACTACTACATTGTAGATAAACGTCTTTATTGGAAAAATGCAAGTGGGTTATTGCTTAAATGTTTTCCTGAGAATGATGCAGAGAAGGTTAAGCATGAGTTCCATGAAGGAGAATGTGGAGGCCACCTTTACTGGAAGACAACAGCCAACAAAATCCTTAGAGCTGGTTACTATTGGCCCACACTCTTTCCTGATGTCCATAAAATGATCATTGCTTGTTATAAATGTCAAACCTTTGAAGGAAAAAGAAAATTGCTGCCCTTACCTTTGCATCCAATCACTGTTGAAGCTCCTTTTCAACAGTGGGGACTTGACTTCATAGGAGAAATCCATCCACCATCATCTGCCCAATATAGATGGATTCTCACTGCAAAAAACTACTTTACCAAATGGATAGAAGCCATCCCTTCTAGACAAGCCAATGACTCTATCATCATAAAATTCATTGAGACTCATATCATCTCTATATTTGGTTGTCCTAGGAAGATCATCACTGATAATGTTGTAGCATTTGGATCCAAGAAGATGGTTGAATTCTGTCACAAATATCAGATAACATTGGGTCATTCTACTGCTTATTACCCTCAAGGTAATGGGCTAGCAGAATCTTCAAACAAGATTTTGGTGAACATAATCAAGAAGTTGTTGGAGGACAACAAGAAGTCTTGGCACACAAATCTATTGCATGCACTATGGGCTGACAAATTAACACTTAAGAAATCTATTGGAATGTCACCCTATCAACTTGAGTATGGAATAGATGCAATTTTTCCAACCAACCTTGGTGTACCAGTTATGAAGTTGATTCAAGAAGTATAGTCTGAAGACAATGAAATGATCAGAAGGATTAATCAGACTATACATCTTCAGCAAACCAAAGAAGAGGTTTACAATAGAGCATTACAAAAGCAAGAGAGCATCAAAAATATTTTTGATAGAAGAACAAAGGCCAGCAATTTCAACATTGGGGACAAAGTGTTAAAGTGGGACTGAAGGAGAGAAGACAAGGGAAATCATGGGAAATTTGATAAATTATGGCTTGGCCCTTATCTCATTCATTCTATTGTTGGTAACAATTCTTATTTCTTGCAGGAATTGAATGGAGCTGAATTGTTTGGGTGTCCTGTCAATGATATGTTGCTCAAACATTATTTCTCTTGATCCTATCATGTTTGGAAGCCTTTTTATCTTTTTCTCATTATAAATATTTCATCCATCGTTGCATTCAAAGTTAGAAAAATAAAAAATACAAAAACAAAAAAAAGAGAAAAGAGGGCAGTTTGTAAAAGCAAGAAAGGTACAACCCCATACCAAAAAAGAGAAACAAAATATGAAAGTGTGCAAGCTAAAATGCCACTCCTAAAGAAACACACTCCTAGTTAGTCATACAACCTAATCATGACTAATTAGTTTTAAATTTTATCGCTGATAGGTTAGTGAAATATATTTTCCAAACAGCTTAATCTTGGCTTATCACTTAGGAAGATTAGGATAGATAAATAAAGGTTCAAACAAGCTCAAAATCTGAACCTATAAGTTTTCAAAAGAAGAATGGCTCTAAACTGTTTAAATCTTGAGTCAAAGATAGAAGTAAGTTGGTTCTAATAAGCCCAAAATTTGAACCAGATAACAATGAAAAAACAACTCAAACAAACTTAAAAACAGAGCTGAAGAAAAGAGAAGGATGTTCTTAAAACGTTCAGATCTGAAGCCTTCACCATTTTGATTTAATTTTTTGTAAATAATAAATCTATGTGTAGCTTGTTTTTATGCCATAGATTAGCAACAAGTTAGACTATTCAATCCTGACTTGTATGCTTTTAAATTTCTTGTTTCAGAATTTAGAGAATAAAAATCTGTTAGATAGTCTAATCCTAAGAGATAGTAGTTAGGTAGAGAAGCTTATGAACTCAACTGTTTAATATGAGTTCATGGAGAAATAAGAAATAGACTTAGATTAGTTTTTTCTTTCAAAAGAATACAATGTTTGTAAAATATTTTTCCAATCCAAATGCACTCTCAAAGAAGAAAAAATGATAGATCAGTAGGATTGGGTAGGTAGAAAGCTTGTTTTGATAGAGTTCCATTGTATTTAATGGCTGCTAACATTGTCATAACAGAAGAAGATCATCTAAGTGAAGAAAATTGCAGCTCAATGGATGAGGCATTGATCAGCCCCCCAGGGAATACAAGTCTGAAGTTCTTGACACCTTCAAGAAGGTGCCATCCCCATGTGGAGCCACTGTTAGCCACCTATAAAAAATTTCATATCAAATGGTGGCTAAATAATTTTTTGAAGCCTTCAAGAAACAATTTATTTGCAAAATTGCTGGTTCTTAAAGTCTTATGAATATGACTTGTCCTTGAGTTAATCTTCACTGTTGTTTCCCTCTCAATTATGAAAAATATGTTGTTTGTAAGGAGAAAAGACTGATGCAAAAACCCATTTTTCCCTCATTTTTACCCCTCCTTTCACTCAAAATTAACCTCCTTTTTATTCCCTTTTTCCTCATTTTTCTCCATTTCCCTTCACAAATCCCCTTTAATCGGGTTTAAAACTCCTTTTTAAACCTTATCGAAACCCCCAAAATCCTTTGAAAAACCTTGAAAAATCACAAAAAACAATCTTTTTTAACTAAGGCCTTTAGCCCCCTTCGGCTAAGCCCCTAACCACTTCCCCACCATGCGACCCGGTGCCAGAACCAAACGCTAAGGCCTGGGGCGCTTATCACAATCGAGGCGTTCATATGGGCGCATTTTCTTTGTTAAACTACTTTTCCCCGATGCGATGGAGCTTTGTTCTGTGAACTCTCGCCGCATTTTCCACCGTTGATTTACCATTTTTATCCGACGACTGTCGCATAATCGCAGATCATGCATCGGGAAAATATTTTAAGCGTCGTGCCCCGTTCCCTCTAATTTTCGATTACCAATTCATTTTCCGTTGTTGATCTCCTCCTGAGATCTAACGTTCCACATTGAATCGCCCTCTACCACAGCCTCCGACATTAAAAATCACAGAGTTATTCCCGAACGTTGACCTTTTTAAAGATCAACGATCCTTGTTCAATCACATAGGCACTTTTTCATTGTTTTTTTCCCCTTGCCCCCGCCGATCATGATCTTTTGATTGCATCTAGGCCGTCCATACAGCAGGATCCGACGGTCCAGATCAATCCTCACTTCCCTTTGTTATTTCTAAAAACCTGACAATGTAACATCTTCAGTGAATCTCCGCCATAGATCTCTACAGATCAACAACCCGCATTAACCCAAACTCCACCGACCCTTGCCTCATATTTTATTCCATTAACCCCAAGATTAAATATCCACCATCGATCTGTTTCATCCAACGGTCCATATTTAACTCAACAGACCCAGCTCTTTTGGGTCCTACCTTTCCCCAGATCAAATCTTGACCATCCATTCCCTGATCCGACGGTCAAGATTAAAACTACCTTGACCCCACCCCACCTTTTATCGCCCATGCATCTATTCTCCATCGCGCTCTCCTCACGACCGTCCGATCTAAGACCCCAGATCTAACGGCCGGCACGCGGGTTTGCGTGATTTTAAGCCCGAAGGTTAATTTTTCAAAGTTACATGATATGGGTGGTTTTAAAAGGCCACTTGTTGGCCAGTAATGAATATCGCGTTCAAAAAGGAAAAACCACCTTCCCTCCTTTTCATCGTGTGAAACCGGCGGTTTCTTCAACTGAAATCACCATTCCCATTTCCATTTAATTTTCTCGTGATAGATCATCGTCGTTGATCTCTGAGATCTAACGGTCCCAGTTCAATCTAGCCTTTTAATTCATCGCCCTCCACCCATCCTCCAAGGGACTTTATAAGTCAATCTTCATCGTTGATCTCTATGGCCGATCTAATCTGATGGCCCAGAATCCTTCAAGAAACCCCAAATTTAATTTTAACCCTTTTTTTCCTCCGCAAAAGGTTTTTCACCCATTTCCTTTGCATTTTCTTCCATTTTGCGATAATGTGGCCCTTCTACATTATATTTTCCTAGTCAATCTTGACCGTTGATCTTTGCAGATCAACGGCTCGAACTTAATTTCCCCACTATTTCATCCAACCGCCTCTCCTTTCGACCTCGGCGAGCAATCCTCGCCGTTGGATGTTTTCATCCAACGGTCCCAATCTAACCTAAGCTTTTGAAGCAGTCTATACCCCAATACGTAGGATTTTATTAACTTTTCTTATTTTTTGCAGGTTTTCAAGGTTTGTGCATTGTTTTAAAAGAAAATTGAAGGCCAGAGATGACGATCCCCCACGCCTTTATTCATGAAAGAGATCGTTCCGCAGGGTTCCATATTAAGGTTTATCAGTGCCTCATGAGCACTGACGCCATTATAAAACGTCTGTAACACCTACACATCAGCAACACAAATCAAAACTTAATCAAGCAAAGAGTATCAGTGTGAAAGGATCTAGTCACAACAGAGATGAAGAATTAAAGATTGTTTACGCAGTCTTGAGGGATTATGGCCTGAATCGACTATTAAAAAGTCTAATCCTCTCAATTAAACATAATTTGAAGAATAGAAGATAGAAATTAGGCCTTATTAATCCTAACACACAACATTGAAACAAATTAGCAGCGTTTAAAGAAAAATAATAATATCTATCATTTCGAGAAGCCTCCACTGCCACATCAGAGGCTAATTGAATCCTCTTAGCTACCAATGGCCACCTGTAGCCTCAAAGAATTCAAAAGAGGCATAGTTATGACCAGAACAGAAGATATTTTTCCCAATACAGTTCAACAGTTATTTCGAATCAAAGAAACTAATTTTAAAGTTGTCAGAGAAGTTATTACAAGGATAAGAAATAGCCTTAAAGTCAAATATTTTAATCCACTAAGCCTCGAAAACCAAATAGAGTTATGAAACAGAGATATAGATAAAATGTATTCCTGCCTTATGCCTTTCATGGTTTTCAAGGCAGATAATTGCATTAACTATAGAATTTATGATACTTGAACCCTAGAAACTCTTCCACCTCCTCATTTTTCTATAAAATCCCTTGAGGAACATATTATAAAGGGTTGGATGTAGAACTTTGATATACACTTGTGCTAGAAAATTTCTACATGTAAATAGTGTTCAAAGGCTTTGAAGCTCTGTTTGTGATCAAATAAGTTAGGCTCAAAAGAAAATATGATTACTGAGCTGAAACATTGGACTTGACGTTTGTAACTGGATTGACATCAATATACAAGCCGATTCTTGGGATCCTGGTCTATATCACTGGTGAAGTGCTTCTTTCTGTGTTATTGTTTTCCTTTCATGTATGCCATTTTTTTCACTTATTATCTAATAAATAACATCAAGAATAGAGTTAGGATTTACTGTTTACAGTACCCTTCTCTGACTGATAAGCTTTATCTTTATGTTTTCCTCCTAATTGTGTGTTTAAGAATGACTTAAGTTAAGTGTAAAAATTATCAAGGAATGTTGGTTTTCCCCTATCTTGATATGTAAAGCTTGAAAGGAAGTTCTTGAATGTTATTTTCATTATGTACTAAGTAGAGTTAGACTAGGAAAGTTTATGGTTTGCCCTGTCTTCTAGTTCTTTCTTCAAAGGTAGTTCTGAAAGTTTCCCTAAGAGTATGCTGAAAGCAGTTTAGATTTAAAACTATCTTATCTAATATTAGGCTACACTTTGTTTTCTTATCTATTTTCATCCCTTCTGAAAGTAATTATGTGGATTACTGGATTGTTTGTCTGATAAGTTAGCTTTAATACAAGCTTGTCCAAATAATTCTATGGTTAGCCCTATCATTTAGTTGGTTTAAAACAATTACTTAAAAGACTTTTCTTGTTTGGAAAGACTGATAAATCCTAGTTGAAATTATTGTCTTTTTCCACCCCTTCAACACTTTTATTATTCCATTCCATCATTTTATCTAAAATATCTTTTGATATAGATGACTTTTTCCTTGGACCACTCTTGAAATTGTTGCACAATTAAAACCCTTTTATGACTCCATAGCCCAATGGACTAAAAGCCAGCGTCATATCTATCCTATCAGCCAAAGCTTGTTCTGATTTCTTATACCTTCACCCCTTTGAAGCTCTTTCATTTTAGGACTTTCCACTCAATTAAAAATCATGCTCAACCATCCAAAACCAAACAAAAACCCTTGTCCTTAATAACTAGCCTAATATCATATCCAAAAGCCTTAAAGATAAATAAATATTTTCACTTATAGAGATATCCCTCTCTGGATTCAGGAGGGCTAGATCCTAGAGTCCCAAAGTGGTTCCAATGTTCTACCTGTAGTTTTGGTCTCACCAATCTTCTAGAATTACAGGGAGCTAACACTACTCACATGGGACCTGAAGGAGCCAGGAATAATTGACTACTGCGGCCTAACCCTAGAAGAAGGTCAGGATGACCCACAAGTTAATTCCAACTTAGGGCTGCGCACAGGCACCAAACTGATTAAGCCATGGGAAAGTAGCATTAAAATGCACTATACACCGGCTATAGGTATAGAAAGTAGAGCTCTCATCTATCTGGTAGACCCTACAACAAAAAAATAGCTTCGTTTAATCCTTGGCCACACAGGTTATTACAGGAGGTTCGTTCGAAAATATGCTCTGACTATAGCCCCTCTTAAAACCTCACTTACAGAGACGGTAAGGTTCTCTTGGGATAACGAATTCCAGGAAACCTTGTCGTTGGTCATAATTTACCTAGGAAGCAAGCTTGTGTTGGGGGAGGATGCACAGAAGATGCAGATGATTGACCCTATCGTAGCAGATAAGCCAAGCATAGAGGGGATGCAAAAACTAGCCATTGGAACGGTGACAATTGGTAAAAAGAAAATTTACCATTAAAAGGAGCGGTCTCCTGGAATTTAATAAAGAAAATTTTGGGAAATTTTTACTGTTTCCTGGGGGATACATCTCAGATAAAGTTTAGCTTACCGTTGCATGATTGTGGGTATTATAGAAGGAGCAGGATAGTTCAACCAAAGGTTCTATCTCACTTGCATAGTTTGCACTCATCATTCTTCTCTCGAAAGAACTTGAGCAATTATATTTCCCGTATCTACACTATCCCTCTCATGTCTGGTCAACCTGCTCCGTCTAATAGTAGTCACCCAGGGTTGGGATTCATTTTTTGCGCAAGGATGATAGCCACTAGCCCTACCGAACCTTCAGCCCCGACAAGGCCTTGATGTTGAGGAGATAATGGAAGTTGAGTCTGAACTAGAAGAAGTTCCCTCTACGTCGGTCACAAGGAAAGGAAAAGGGAAAGCACAAGGCTCAAGAAAAGCCCCGAAAGATGCGAGATGGGCTACTGGGAATCCTAGGACTTTTCCAAGGCATGCCAGGTCCCCGTCGGCATCACCTCTGGATCAAGATGTGTAGGTTGGTGCTCTGCCTGCCAATCTGATCAATTGGTTACCTCCCTTTGTTCGCCCGCGTAGACTGTCCACGTGAACGCCAAAAAACTTGGATGGCTTGGTCACCTATATTCAAACCCCCCTAGCCCCAGGGGAAGTCCCTGTCCTCAGTGATCCTTGTGGAAGACTCCATGAGGTCAATTTTGATGATCACGAGTTTGTGGACTCTGAAACCCTCCCTGAGTTGGCCCCCGTGTTGTACTTCGATACGATCCATGAAAATGATGGAGTCACGGTGGTTCCTCGGCACTGGGTATGTGGCTTGGCCGGGTCTGGACTCTTGAATCTACACCGGATGCCCCATTTTGGCCATTACAACATCACAGATAGGTTGGCTCACCAGTTTCTCGCCCTAATCCATGATGGCGTCTTATGGATTCGGGACAGAGTCCCTATTGATGCTGGATTGATCCATAAGATTACAGGCCTTCCTATGCAAGAGTCGCAACCTCTGGAGCAGGTAGGCAAGAAGTACGAAGCATCTACTACATTTGTGTGGAAGACCTACAAGGTGAGTTGAAATCAATGAGTCTTTGTGATCCAGACTATCAATGATCCTACTACACAGATGGGTACTAGGCTCTTAGCCTGCAAGCTAATGAGGAAGTGCCAGGTTGCGATTGTCCCTGCCTATGTTATTCAGTTAGTCAACCAGTGTGCGAAGGGAGTCTCCTTCAATTGGGCTCAATATTTATGCGATGAATTTCTGGCTAATGCCCGCAAATCCCAGGAGCAGGGGACATCCTTATTCTATTCATGGTTATTACTCTTTATAGCGCTAGTCGCCTGGGACACCCCTAAGGAGTCAGTCCTCCTTGAGATCCCCCCAAGGATGTGTGAAGGAGCTCGGTATGCTCATTTATGGGACTCTAAGGATGCGCGACACGTCAAGGATAAAAAAATTTCCTGGGTCCTCTTCCAGAGCAGTGTCGCAGCAGCCATAAATTCCTCACCCCGGTTATCCTCGACGGTATATGACAAATACAAAAGTGTTGCAGCATTCCAAGTTACCATGCACCAAATTCAGATCCGCAGCCTCAAAAATAATACATGGATGGCACTTCCATATATGGTAGCAGATGAATAAATTGACTAGATGATCACGCTATGGCCCCCTGCCTATAAAATAGGATTCACAACCACCTGTGGGGAGACCATGGAGCCCAGCCAGATGGGCTCAGACATAGCCATAAAAAAGGATATACAGCTGCCACAGACCACCATGGCCCAGACTCCGGTAGGGTATGACAGAGATACCACCTCCCCCCCCCCATGGTACGAAGCGATCAGGTGAGCCTGCACCAGGGTCCCAAAAGAAACAGCGGGCCCACCACACGCAATATGATGCGACGGTCACACTAACTAATGGTAAACTTGAGAAAATCACGGACGCGGTCACGATGGCTACAGAAGATAAGTGGGCAGCCATAGAAGAGAAATAGAAGGCCGCACTCGACACCATATAGGCTGAGCTCCGCGCCCTTCAATTAAAAATAGATATGCTACAGACCAGTGTCGGCCAGGCACGAACTCTATCGGTAACTAGCAGTACAGCGCTAGATACGGAAGAAATCTATCTTTGTTATGTACCTAGCACTGCCCTAATAGGAACTTAGATCCAAGAAGGGACAGGGATCCAGCTGGAATTGGCTAAGCTACCCCACAAAGCCTTACAAGGCCTCCATAACACTATATTCCAGGAGATTAACCATTGCAAACATAAAATACACCAACACCTTGGCACGGCTGAGTAGACCATCACGCAGCAGGTCGCAGATTTTCTCCTTGTCGTTTCATAGCAGGCGAAGCTCGAAACAGTGATCCACCAACTCTTCACAGAGGTTACAGATGAGATCCTGGCCACAGCCATGCCTCAAGCTAAAGTGGAAAAATTGGTTGCGGCACTGAAAGCATCTAGGATGGAAATGCACATAGTGAAGACGTAGCTGGAGTAGCAAATCACCAACTTATAGGCCAAATTGCAGCCCGAAACGCCTCTAGAAATACGAGCCCAGTGCACTGTAGTAGTAACCGAAGCAACGAACGTTATTTCGGGGCAGATTGCGCAAGGTGCCCAGTTTATAGAGTCAGCCATGCAACTCTGGACTAAGGTACAGCACGATCCGGTCCTCTGTAAAATCAATCAGGACTTATAGCAAAAGGAAGAAGCTTTCGAGTAATTCAAAGCTACGCTGCCCACCTTGGTGTCGGCAGAGCGCTTGGCACGTTTGAAGACCAGTAATGATCTCCAGGATGAGATTGAGGAACTCTGACGCAAATAGCACGTCATTGCGGAACATCTGAAGCCTTGGGTTGCCACAACCCTCTAGATTTCACAGAATGTAGATGGTGCAATCAAGAGACTAACTCAAACACTAGAGAATGTCACCACGGCAACTGAAGGATCGACATCCCAGAAGCTTGTAGACATTTCACAGAGTGCTGCTTCCCAGAGTCAAGAAGTGTTACCTCCGATGATCGCAGCCATCAATGCCCTATGTGCGTAGGTAGAGACCACACCACCATAGTGACTCAAGACGAGTCACAAGATTGTGTTGGGGGACTGTTGGAATAGGGTCTCCTACAAGCTGCGAAACTGGTCCGATTTTGTATCTTTTTTATTATATTTAGTCTAGTGCAAGGGTTTTGGGGTGGGTCAAAGCCCCAAAAGAATTATAACGGGTCAAAGGGTAGACCTAGAGTCCACAAACCACGGTTTGCCGACCATAGGAAAGATTAGGCTAATATTGTTACAAATAGAGGGACATTTTGAATTATAAGGCAAGAAGATGATGAGATCTTGATGTGAATTGTGGCTTAGTAGATCTGTTTGGGTTTTTTGGGAAAGGAATCATGTTGGTTGTGTGCATGGGGATCCCAAGTCCTGCTGTGTGCGGATCCTGCTGCTGTGTGCGCAGGTCAGGTTTGGGTATTGTAAGAAGGAACTGAAGGATTAATGAATGAGAAAGGTTGTTGTATAGATGAATTTATTTGTACTATTGATGTGAGTCTCTTATAGCCGCTATGTTATGCATATTTTGTGTTAAGCTACGAAAGTACTGTGTTAAGTGTTTCTTCAGCATCTGGGTCTATTTTGTTATGTTTTATGGGAATAACTGTAATGCTGCACTATTGTTTTAGAAGTATATGATTTGTTGAGTACAGTAAGTATAGTTTAAATTGCGCATGTGGATGCGAAGGTGATCTATATATCCGGTTATGAGATAGGCGATCTAGTGATTATAAAGTCGGATGCTACTCTACTTGGCTTACCTATCCTCTCTTAGGGTGCGGAAACCTGGTTCCAACACCCACCCATACAGGTTCGGGTGAGACATTGATCTGCGCAAGCAGGTCACCGCCAAAAGGGCCAGTAGTATAGGGGTTTGTTGGCAAACGTTAACCTCCAAACCTGGGTCAAGACCCCTTGAGCCAACAGTCCGATAAACCAAAGATTGGTCTCAGTGGACGTTAACCATCATCTTCATCATTTATTTATTTTTTAAATAGTATTTTAACTTCTTCTTCTTTCTTTAATTATTTAAATTTTTATTTTTTAATTATTTTAATTTGCTTTTTAATTTTATTTTTTTAATTTTTATTTTTAAATTTTAAATTTTTATTATTTTATTTTATCATTTTTTAAAGTTATGGGGGTGTTTTTTATATATATAAATTTATAAAAAAATGATTTTGATGTTTTTTTTCTTTAAATTATGTGGTTTTTTGGAAAGCATTCCCCATTCTTTATTTACTCTATAATATATATATATATATATATATATATATATATATATATATATATATATATATATATATATTAGTTTTTTGTTTAAATATTTTATTTTTACAAGTTAATTTTTTATTTTAACATTTTTACGATTTTTTTGTTTTTTATTTTTTACATACATTTTTATATTTGATTCTTTTTTTTTTTTAAATGTTTTATTACCAACATGAAAATCACCAACATTAGAAAATTCAAAGTTTTAAAAAAAATCCCTCTAAACAACAAGGGTGGATGTTGCATCTACACTTAACAAAATTACCATGAAAATCACTAACATTTTAAAATAAACGTTCACACCTAATAAAGAAAAAAAATTAAAATGTCAAAATTCAACCCTCTGAAAAAAGGGGTTGATTTTGCATCACCACTTTTGAAAATCGACATGAAAATGATAAAAAAAAAAAAAAAAAAATCAAAATAAAGTTGAAAGTGCCAAAAATTTGATCCAAAAAATAAAATAGGTGATTCTTCATCACCACTTTTCAAAATTGACATGAAAATCATGACATTTAAAAAAAGAAAAAAAAGAAAAGAAATTTTAAAGTGCTAAAAATATGCTAAAAAAAAGGGTGATTATGCATCACCACTTTTCAAAATCAGGTGTTTTTTTTCTACCTCAAAAAAACGGGTAATCGGTAATTTTGTTGTTTTATCGGTAAATTTGTTTCCCATAAATCTGGTAGAGAACACAACAACCTGATGCACTTATCTTCATCTAAAATTATAACATCAACATATAAAAAATGACTCACCACAATATTAAAGGTGTTCAGATGCTCTATCATTGAGTCTACATCCTTCATCCTTAGGTTATACACCGTTTTCCGTAGGAACTATATGTTCACCAAAGACTTAGATTTGTACAAAGTCACCAACTTTTCCCACAACATCTTCATCATAGATTCCCCTAATACTTTCAACAATACTGAATCTGAGATACACAACTGTATTGTGCTTTTTTCTTTCTGATCCAACGTTGTCGAGTCTTCATCTAACATTGTCATTAGTATAGTATCCGGATCTACCACGATCCAATGATCTTTATCCACCAGCAAATCCTCCATCTTGAGCTTCCACAACTCAAAAATATGAACATTAAATTTATAGATCTCTATATTTCCAATGCTCACCATCTTCTTTCACCGCAATAATCAATCTCGTAGATCTTCGACTAACAGGATCTACCATAAGCTCGAGCAAAACCCCTTAGCAGCAAAGGCATCCCCTTAAAGGTGAGACAAATTTGATACCAGATATAGGTTTTAACCTTGTACATAAATTACCTGCAAATGAAATCTTAAAATAAAAAGTATACAATGACAAGAACATAAAACATAAAACAAATATACATAGATATTTTCCCCTGGATCACAAAACTGGGACTACTAGATTTTATTTTCATTATATTCCTTTCAATTTTACAATACATATATATACATGTTGAAGCTTTCATAAACCCCAATCCATTAACTGTGGATTAGAACATAATAGTAGTTACCTTGACCACATCAACAAAATAATATGGGCAGAAAACCATGTGCAAAACCCATGCACAAAACCATAGATAGGTTTGCCCATATATTATAGGGTCCAAAAAAAATTTCCCGAGCCACTACCCTGGACCCCGTGTACGGGGGCTACCGCTCCCCTACAAACCCCCCAAGAGGGGGAGCTGCGATCCCCCTGTTGCGCCCGGGACAATGAACAGGGGGGGCTTTTTCCCCCCTGTAACCCCCGTTGCATGTGCGACTAGTCATAGAAAAAATATAACACACACCCAACATGTTGACTATTGTTACACCATTTTTTGGTCATCTAACCTTTCATCATTAGATGGACCCAAGTACACCATGTAAGACCAGTTTTACCCCAAGTAAAACTGCTTTCACTATGTTAATTAGGAGACCCCAAAAGGAATAATTAATTAAACCATAATTTAATTATTATTCCCAGCCATGTTTAACCCAAAAACAAAGAAATTAATGAGATAAACCCATAGTTATCTTATTATTTTCTAGGAATAATTATTTAAATAATATTCCTTGTTAAATATGACCAAATCAACCACCATTAATCAAATAAATCATTATTTATTTGATTATATCCCAACCACTTCCTTTAAAAGATAAATAAATCATTTATTTATTTATTTTTCACTAATCAAGGGATTTGACCCAAGTCAAACACCCTTTCCCTCCAACAAATAATAATAAAATATTCTATAGAGGTGGATCTAGATGTGATTAACATTATTTTAATCATGCACCAAGATCTAGAAGGACCCAATATTTTGTTATAAATAGGAGGGTTTTCCCCATCATTCTTCACCTTTTGTTGCATATTAGATCACTCTAGATCTATACACTTGGTCTCATTTCTGCCATTTTGCTCCCATTGAGCTCTACCTTCTACATTGGGTTTTTCTACATCTACAAGAGAGAGAAAGCTTAGATCTGAAGTGCTGAGGACTACGAAGAACCCATCCCATTGAGGAGATCTGGATACACCTTCTTGTTTCCTCCCAGGTGCCCTGTGATATAAAAATTCATTCAAAAATCGTGTTCTTGTCTTGTCCGTTGGATGCATGGAGCAAACTCTTTACTTTACTGCTTAATGTCTTTCCATTTATAGATCTGTTTGTTGCAGCATTTTAACTACTAATTGCATATCTGAAGATGTTTTGCAGCCTCTATTGTTGTTAGGGCTATTAGTTATGCGTAGCTAAAGTGGTTCTTTTTCGTACACTTCGACGAAGAATTCATACTAACAACTATAGTTGATTTTCATATTGAGACAATATTTGTCACAATGTGATGTTGGACCATGGTTGACCATGAATGACCATTGTTGAGGATGGTTGAACATAGTATATTTTCATATTGCGACAATATTTGTCACAAAGTGATGTCACATTATTGTTGACCATGATTATAAACCCAAGGGATTTATATTAAACCCCATGGTTAATATTATAAACCCTATCAATAATATTATAACCTAGGAATATGAACCCTAGATTAATAAACACAAGGGAATAATAAATGTAAAGGATTGATATTAAAAACCCAAGGGTTTAATATTATAATCCCAAGCTATATAAACCCTAAGATAAGTATTATAAACCCTAAAATAAACATGGTGTTACACCATTTTTTGGTCATCTAACCTATCATCATTAGATGGACCCAAGTACACCATGTAAGACCAATTTTACCCTAAGTAAAATTGCCTTCACTATGTTAAAACAGGAAACCCCAAAGGAAATATTAAACAACCTATATTTGTTTGATTTTCCTCATGGAATAATTAATTAAACCATAATTTAATTATTATTCCCAGTCATGTTTAACCCAAAATCAAAGAAATTAATTAGATAAACCTTTATTTATCTTATTATTTTCTAGGAATAATTATTTAAACCTTATTTAGATAATATTCTTTGTTAAATATGACCAAATCACCCACAAATAATTAAATAAATCATTATTTATTTAATTATCTTTCAACCACTTCCTTAAATAATTAAATAAATCATTATTTATTTGATTATCTTCTAACCGCTTCCTTAAAAAGATAAATAAATCATTTGGTTATTTATTTTTGACAAATTAAGGGATTTGACCCAAGTCAAATACCTTTTCCCTCCAACAAATATAATAAAATATTCCATAAAAAGTGGATCTAGATCTGGTTAACCCATGCACCAAGATCTAGAATGACCCAATATTTTGTTATAAATAGGAGGGTTTTTCCTACCATTCTTCACCTTTTGTTGCCTATTAGATCACTCTAGATCTGAACACTTGGTCACATATCTCCATCATTTGCTCCCATTGAGCTCTACTCTTTGCATTGGGTTTTCTACATCAACTAGAGAGAGAAATCTTAGATCTGAAGTGCTGAGGACTTCCAAGAACCCATCCCACTGAGGGGAATTGGATACTCCTTCTGGTTTTCCTCACAGGTGCCCCATTAATACAAAAATTCTTTCAAAAATTGTTCTTGTCTTGTCTATTGGTATATGGAGCAAACCCTTAATTTTTCTGCTTAATGTCTTTCCATGCATAGATCTGGTTTTTTGCAGCTCTTTTCTGTCTAACTAACCACAGATCTGAAGATATTGGCAGCCACTTTTGTTGTTAGGGCTATTAGTTATGCGTAGCTAAAGTGGTCCTTTTTCGCACACTTCGACAAAGGATTCATACTAACAAATGGCGACTCCACACGGGTTTTAAATTACGACCGCTGTCGTTTTTCATATTCCTGCATATCCAGCTACTTCAGACCCTAGGGTTTCTTTTCAGCTGTTTATTTTTCCTAGTTTCATGTTTTTTTTCTCACATAAAACCCTAAAACATCAAAATTTCTAACTTCCGTGTGTTTCTGGCCCTATTGCGCAGGTAAGCGACACCAGCCGCAACTGAGACGGCAACTTTTCTGAAAATCTGCCGCCGAGACAACCGGAACGGGGGGGTCGCACTTTTTGGCCCTAAACCTACGACCTGGACCTCCAGGTCGCACTTTTCAGCCTATTTTCTGCGACCTGAACTCAGATCAGGTCAGAAACTGCGACCTGCCTTTTTTCCAGCATTTTTTCTGCAATTTTTCTGGGTTCTGCTGCAGCTTCTGCCAGGGTTTTCCAGCCTCTGTCTCAGCCCGCCTTGACCAAGATCTGATTTGTTTTTACTCATCTAAGTGGGAACCCAGCCCCTTAGGGCTTTAGTACCCTCCACTTTTTGTGGAAGAGTTTTAGCTGTTTCAGCCGTCGGTTTTTCAGAGCTTCAGCCCCCTCTTTTCCAGATCTGTTACCTCCCTTTCAGATCCATTGAAATCAGCCTCTTTTCCTTTCAAATCACCTCCCGTCGTTTTGTTTGGACCTCCTTTAAAGGCCTCCGCCTTGCCCCTCCGGTTTTTTGCTGATTTCCTTCCTTTTTCCAGCCACCTTGCCTCTGTCTCTTGGCTGTGATCTGCACCTCTTTTCAGCAGCTTTTTCCTCTAGATCCCTGTCCCCTTTGACCTTAGATCTATTGGCCCCTTTTCCGTGTGTTTTACATAGTTTTTCCCTTTCTTTTCAGCATAGTTTTGAGAGACCCCCCTTATTGGGTTAGATAAATGCACAAGTAGCTGTTATTTTTCTGTTATTTCAGCATTATATTCTGTTCTCTGTAGGTTTATTTTCAGCTACGCAGCACACTTTTTTCTTGCTCTCAAAACGGAAAGGGTTTAAAAATTAAAATTAACGCACGCCACACACTGACCCTAAGTGAAGAAGCGCCTGGTTAACACCGCCTGGCAAAGACTCTAAAATCAATTGTCACTGCACCTCTTCTGCCCTTGACCTCACTTGATTCTGTCCCTTTCTGCCCCTGTCGGTTTCCTTCTTCCTGTCATCATTGCGCCCCCAAGGCGCCTTTCTCGGAGACTTCTTGGCCTTCACCCTCAGTTTCCGGTTGATCGACCTGCTCCGCACCGCCGTCGTCGAGCCAGTCCACCTTCGAGTCCGCACTCCGACTCCTCTCCTAATTCATCGGGTCCTCCTTCTCCTCCTGGTTCTCCCCCTGTCACCTTCACTATGTCTGGTCCAGGGCCTAACGCTAGCGGTTCTCCCGGCCCCAATGCCGGCCCTACTACTAGCGGAACCGCCACAGGAACTACCCCGGCCACCCCCGTGCTGCCGTACATTGCAGGCCTCAGCCTCCCCGATTTCCATCAGTTGATCAATGACCCCATTCACCACAATGCTAACTGGCCCGCTATGCCAACCAAGCTCCCCTCCGACATCCCTAAGTTTGAGGGCCTTAATGGAGAAGATCCAACCAATCATGTCCGATCTTTCCACATGTGGTGTTCCTCCAATTCCATTACCGATGACTCCATCCGTCTTCGTTTGTTCCAACGCACGCTTACAGACGAAGCTTCTAAGTGGTATGTTGATCAGCCCACTTCCTCTCATACCACCTTTGCAACTCTTGCCCGAGCTTTTTTATCTTACTTCCAGCTTCCCCTTCGTTATGACACTGGTATCGAACTCTTGACTTCCTTCAAGAAAACCTCTTCGACCCACCGTTCTACCCATGTCCAGGAATGGCGGAGAAGAAAGAGCCTATGTCAATCTCCTACCTTCGAAGACCGTGTCTACATGGATTGGTTCCTTAGATCTCTCTTGTTCCCTATCGGGAAAGATGTCGCATCACATTTTCCTCAAACCGAAGAAGATGCCCTCCAAATGGCGTTAAAATATGACCTGATCTACGCTCAGACAGGTTATGATCCTACTGTCCTACCTAATCTCCCTAGACCCAGTGATGCCCATACACCGGGGGCACCTCATGCCGCCGACAGTATCGTTGGATCTATCTCTCATCCATCCGCTCAACCTCTCATGAGCTATGGTTTTCCTGGGGGAGGGGGCACCACTTCCTGCACTTATCCCCCTCCCGGTAGCACACATCTAGGATATGACGCCCTGTACTTTTCCCAACCTCCTGTACCTCAGTAATGCCCAACTAACCATTACCCATGTCTAGGACCCTCCCCGCAGGCTCCTCCGACTGTGCGCTTCCGCCTCCTGCTTCTCCTTCCCACCACCAACAACGGTCACGCCATGCCCCCCTCGAGCCTTGGTGGATGCCTGGCCAAGAGTTCATGGCTACCCAACCACCTGACGGACAGGTGGCCACTCCACCTTCTCCTTCTGGTTCCTCCAATTACCAGATCCTCATGATGAACTCTGATCCACCTCTAACCGTTGACCTTAACCTTCAAACTCGGTCTCGCTAGTACCCCAAGCCTCCTGCTCAGTATGCTTCCGAGCCTCCTTCTTCAGGTTCTACAGAGCCTCTTTCGACACCGAATGGCCCCTTACATATCCCTCAACCCAAAGTTGAGTTTCATGCAAGATTCTGGGGACCATTGCCGCCCGAAAGACCTGCGGTGGTGCTCCACTCTGCAGGCATGGTAGATGATTTGGCGCAATCATATGCTACCATTTCTGCCCCAACTCCTCCGTTAAACACCTTTGAAGGCTCTACTATCTGCCATGGGTGTTGTAGATCCTGCTGATGACCAAATGATTGTGTTCGACGCCCATCAATCAAAACATCCTCCTCTTCCTGCTTCCATAGCCTTCCAAATCCCAGTCAAAATCCGGAACGCTAACGTTTCTCGATGCATAATTGATGAGGGGGCATCCACCTGTGTGATGTCCGCTTCGGTTTAGAAGCAACTCGGCTCTCCTGAATTAGCCCCTTCCATGATCACCCTTAGAGCATGGGATGGCCACGCCTCCCGACCCATCGACCTTTTCCCTTGCCCTATCACCCTCACTTGGGTAAGGCTGGGGTGACGTGAGAGTGCGCAGATGCCCACAGCTAGACTACAACATTCTATTGGGGAAAAGCTACACCTATGCTATGTCTACTTTCCCATCCGCGGTGTTCTGCAAGATGTCTTTCCCTCATAATGGAAAGATAGTCACCATTGACCAGTTGACATATCATGAGCCAACATCTCAGACCTCACCTGAGACGCCCATCTCTTCTGTAGCCAACAAGCAAACCGTCGATTCCTTGACTAGTGTCTCTCCTGGCGTCTACAAAGACTCCTCTTTGCTCGAAACCTTCCCTAGTCTTCCTCCTCCTCCTATCTCTGACCCCAGCTCATCGAATGTTTGCATGATGCAATCATCTCGGGCTGCTCTCAAGCAACCTGCTTCGGCTGGTCAACAACCTTGCCCTCCGCAACCTGCTCCTAGCCCTTCACCTAGAGTTGGTAGTCATGAGCCTCTTTATCCCCCTGGCATGGTTCCTCTAAGCCTTAGCCATTTAGGAGCCGTCCCACCTGGCCATTACCCCTCTGGTCAGATACCGTTCCTAGCTCCCCCACCAGGAGTGTACACGGTACCGGTCATGGCCACCCTCTCTCTTCCTAACTTTGACCCTTGGGATCCCCGTGTGGTACCTTGATCCTCCGGCCCCAACCTTGCCTAGTCGGCCCCAAACCTTATCTTGCTTTGACCCAGGTCAATAGGTCCCGAAGACTTCTCCTATGGCGGTGCCTCGAATCACCTCAACGGGGACACCTCTTTTGTTGCTTGTGCTCGATTGAAAGGGCAAAGCTCGCAAGGGGCCATCAAAGGACAAGGCTGCCCGGAAACATTGGGGACGTATCGGCACTCCCAAGCATACCATCCGGTGTGTTTGACGATGGCGCGGTCATGCCATACACATCACAATTGCTTCATCGAAGCCCATGGTTAATGTCGCGTTCCCTGAGTCCACGGTCCCGGCAACCTCTATTCCTTCCGCGACCGCGATCAAGAACCCCAAGACTATTCACACCAACCACCCATGTGCTTTGTGTGATCTCCATGGCCATTACACCCATCTTTGTCCCCGCCTGGAGGACTTCTGCACCTCTCTAGCCGCGGTCCACCAATTCGAGGCCAAGCGCAATGAGTCCACCTCTCCCCTATTTGCACATTTTTCTTCAGCAGAACTACCAGACATGACTACTCCCATTGACATTCCCCCTCCTGATGTCGAGATGACAGAGCCTTCACCCACCATTTTATACCTATCATCATCCATGAGACCCTAGGGGAACATTCCCTCTGAATCCTCCCCTGTTGTTTCGCTTGACCTTCCTTCAGCGATCACTCTAGGCTCAACATCAGTAGATCCTTTATCTACTTACTCTTCTGTCACCCCTTGTGACGACGGGCATGTGAACCTATCTTCTCATGATGATGACTTAGGTAGCTTCGTCGCGTCAGGTGGTCTTTCTTCCACCAATCACCCCATCTTCTATCACGGTGATGACATTATGGAAAAACTCCCCACCCCTGAATTTATCTATTCCCCCTTACATCAAACTCATTCGTTCGAATCACATGCACCTTGTGGCCATTACATTACCACCCAATGTTTGGGTAAGGGGGGCACCCATATTGGAGAGACTCGGAGAAGTAGTTCTCCACCACTCTCCTAGTGAATCTAGTTGTGACGACTCTAGTCCCAGTATTCTTTCACATTTAGAAGAACCTCTAGAGTCCCATATCACTTCAAATCACTCTAGGGATTATACCCCTTATCGTTCCCTCATCTTACATCAGCAACCCAGTCTCTTAGACATTATTGTTGACCAACCTATAGCTTTTCTACAAGAGCATCAGTTCATTACCTCCAAATCCTCTTTTTGGGATAGTGACACTAGGTATGCCAACTCGGAAACTTAAAGTCCATTTGATCCCTATATGCAATATGCGGTACCAAAAGATATTGGTGATACTCCATTTCCTTTCTCAAAGCTGCATAACCATAACAAGAACAAATGGCATACCACATCATTACAATGTGTTTAGATTCCCCTTTTCTAAATACATTTTGGCATGACCACACCATGCTTGGGGGGGGCACCCATGCCCCTCCTACATAACCCTCCTCTCTCATTCATGGAGAGGAGGTAGTCTTACCGATCGAGTGTGAAATTCCTTCCCTACATCTGGCCGTTGAACTTCTCCCTGACACCCAACCTCTAGAACAAAGACTTATCATGCTCGAGTGCGCTTCCGAAGACCGCCGTGTTGCCTTGCAAACCATGGAAGCGGCCAAAAAATGCACCAAAGCTCAGTATGACCGAAAATTCCATCCTCGCACTTTTCACGAAGGCAACCTTGTTCTAGTATATGACCAGGCTCATGATGTCCTTGGTCATGGGAAGTTTGAATCATTATGGCTAGGCCCTTACATCATTAGTAAGGATCTCGGGAAGGGGGCATACCTCTTAGAGGATTTTGAAGGCCATCCCCTTCCTAATCCTCGCAGTGCACTCTATCTTAAGAAATATTACCGTTAGCATTTCCCTTCTGAAATGCATGCTTTATTTTCTTTTAGATAGCCAGCATCTGTTTTTTCATGTTTATGTTTTGCTGCTTCACCCGGACCCATGTTTTCCAAGAAGGGCCCCTCCACATCCGCTTTAAATCGAATTTTCTCACTTACAACACTTGTATTTGGGGCATCACTTCGCCCCCATACATGTTCATGTCGATTTTCGTCATGAGTTCCCACCTTGAACTCATGTTTTCATGGTCCCCCATTGGGCCTTTACTGCGTGGCAGCACTATTGCGTCGCCTTTGTTTAGAGCATCCAAGTTGAGTCATCATTGCATCCATGGAGTCTATACCGAGTCCCTTTGTACCCCACTATAGCCCTCCATCCTTCATTGCTTGGTCTCTCTCTTGTGTTGCACATTATGACCTTCAGTTCCACTGTCCCCTATCCCTTATGATATCTTGTTAGTTGCTACCATGTCATTCATGCCCTTTATGCTCTACCAAGGGAAGTCGTCCATTCGCTACTCAGTCCTTCCCATTTTCACCATCCTCATTAGTGTCAGTCTGTTCGTCGCTCCACTACTTTCTCTCATGCCTTAGTTGAGGATGACTCATTGCCTCACCTATGGCGGACCTCCTTCTGTCGACATCAACTCTTTCCTTCCAGAAGCCAGGTCTAGAGGGCGGTGTACCTTGGTTCCAGCTTCTACTCTTGTTCGACCATGGGAATCGAACGAAGGACCTCTCGCACTGCGTGCACATGATTGTTTCTCGACTCCTTTCGACGTGATCGGAGGTCAAGTATATGATGGTCCAGTGATCCAGCAGTAGCTCTTGATGATTCCCGGGTGTGTGTGAGATGTTGCAACCCTCCTGAGGGGGTGGCCCTGCAGGTAGCCCCCACATGCCCAGATGAATTATTCCTTGCAGCCTTTGATGCAGCTCCAGATATTTGATGATGTTGGCCGTAGCCACTTGCAGCGCCTCTTTGACTTGCATGTATCAGTGAGATTTTCTGAGCCCTTCCCCATTTACAGGGGGCATTTGGGTTGTGTTTGTATCTCATGTACTCAGATATTATTATACAAGTCCTGGCTGTTATCCCAGGCATAGCATGTATATGGGATTCCTCATTGTATTCTTATCTCGCTCATGATTATGCCAGCTGTACTTTATGGTTCGGTCCCTTGTTTACTGGACACACTATTCTTTTGTACTTTGTCTCGGCGGGCATAGGTATGCCTCCCCCGACGCCTTCAGCACAGGTACCCTCTCATAAAAAGAGAATTGTTGCACCTGTGAGTCTCATCTCCTCAGGGTCTAGTCCTTTAGCACATCAGACAACATTACACTTCTCTCTCTCACTTCCCTTTTGATATCGAGTGATTGAGTTCTTACAACGTACTTCGGTCATACGATTTGCTCCTAACACTCGTACGTTGGGGGGCAATCTGTTACACCATTTTTGGTCATCTAACCTATTATCATTAGATGGACCAAAGTACACCATGTAAGACCAATTTTACCCTAAGTAAAATTGCCTTCACTATGTTAAAACAGGAAACCCCAAAAGGAAAATATTAAACAAACCTATATTTGTTTGATTTTCCTCATGGAATAATTAATTAAACCATAATTTAATTATTATTCCCGGTCATGTTTAACCCAAAAACAAAGAAATTAATGAGATACACCCATAGTTATCTTATTATTTTCTAGGAATAATTATTTAAATAATATTCCTTGTTAAATATGACAAAATCAACCACTATTAATTAAATAAATCATTATTTATTTGATTATATCTCAACCACTTCCTTAAAAGGATAAATAAATCATTTATTTATTTGATTATCTTCTAACCGCTTCCTTAAAAAGATAAATAAATCATTTATTTATTTATTTTTGACAAATTAAGGGATTTGACCCAAGTCAAATACTTTTTCCCTCCAACAAATATAATAAAATATTCCATAAAAAGTGGATCTAGATGTGGTTAACCCATGCACCAAGATCTAGAATGCCCCAATATTTTGTTATAAATAGGAGGGTTTTTCCTACCATTCTTCACCTTTTGTTGCCTATTAGATCACTCTGGATCTATACACTTGGTCACATATTTCCATCATTTTCTCCCATTGAGCTCTACTCTTTGCATTGGGTTTTCTACATCAACTAGAGAGAGAAATCTTAGATCTGAAGTGTTGAGGACTTCCAAGAACCCATCCCACTGAGGGGAATTGGATACTCCTTCTGGTTTTCCTCCTAGGTGCCCCATTAATACAAAAATTCTTTCAAAAATTGTTCTTGCCTTGTCTATTGGTATATGGAGCAAACCCTTATTTTTACTGTTTAATGTCTTTCCATGCATAGATCTGGTGTTTTGCAGCTCTTTTCTTGTCTAACTAATCGCGGATCTGAAGATATTGGCAGCCACTTTTGTTGTTAGGGCTATTAGTTATGCGTAGCTAAAGTGGTCCTTTTTCGTACACTTCGACAAAGGATTCATACTAACACATGGTTTACCATCGTTGACCATGGTTTATTTTCATATTGACACAATATTTATCACAATGAGACGTTGGACAATGGTCTACCAAGGTTAATTTTCATATTGAAAAAATATTTGTCTCAATATGATGTTGGACCATGGTTGAGAATTATTGATTTTCATATTAAGAAAATATTTTTCACACTGTGGCATTGCACCATGTTTTATTTTCACATTGAGGCAATCTTTGTCACACTGTGACTTTGGACCATGGTTGGTCATGGTTGACCATTATTTACCATGTTTGACCATGATTGACGATGGTTAACCATGGTTCGTTTTCATATTTAGACAATGTTTGTCACAATGTGACATCTAACCATGGTTGACAATGGTTGAACATGATTGACCATGGTTGAACATGATTTATTTTCATATTGAAACAATATTTGTCATAATGTGAGGTTGGACCATGGTTGACCATGAATGACCATGGTTAATAATGGTTGAACATGGTTGAACATGGTTGATTTTCATATTCAGACAATCTCTGTAACAAAGTGATGTGACATTATGATTTACCATAGTTTACCATGATTATAAACCCAAGGGGTTTATATTGAACCCTAGGGTTAATATCATAAACCCTATGAATAATATTATGACCTAGGAATTTGAACCCTTAGGTTTATAAACCCAAGGGATTGATATTATAAACCCAAGGGACTAATAAATGTAAGGGATTAATACTAAAAACCCAAGGGAATAATATTTAACTGAAGTGTTTAATATTATAAACCCAAGGTATATAACACTTGAGATAAATATTATAAACCCTAAAATAAACATGGTTTACAATCGTTGACCATGGTCGATTGTCATATTGACACAATCTATGTCACAATGCAACGTTGGAACATGGTTGAACATGGTTGATTTTCATATTGACACAATATTTGTCACAATGTGATGTTGTACTATGGTTGACCAAGGCTAATTTTCATATTGACACAATATTTGTCTCAATGCGATGTTGGACCATCGTTGACCATGATTGATTTTCATATTGAGACAATCTTTGTCACAATGTGACGTTGGACCATCGTTGACCATGGTTGATCATGGTTGATTTTCATATTGAGATAATATTTGTCATAATGTGACATTGGAAAATGGTTGAAAATGGTTTTCATAACATGACATTAGACCAGGAGATAATCTTCGTCACAATGTGACCATGATTATTGACCATGGTTGACCATGATTTATTTTCACATCGAGACAATATTTTCCACAATGTGATGTTGTACTAGGGTTGAACATGTGTTATAGGTCAATTTGGGCACCATTCCCAATGACCTGGTTAACTAGACATCATCTCTAGGACCAGTGATCAAGGATCTATCACTCCCTATCATTTCAGTTGCTAAATTCCCTAAGATAAGAACAAGACAAATCAAGCAAGAATTTCATCAAGAAAAGGTTTCTAAGGTTTGAAGCTTATTTTATAGCATATGAGAGCTCACCAACCCACGCTATAAGTGGCCTAAGTGCGTTTCATATGCAGGTAGCCCCATGCAAGGCTACTCTCCAAATCACTTCCCGACACTCACAGGTGCGTTGGTCACATTGGGAGCGAAATTCTCATTGTTTCGAAATATCCACTTGGAAAGTGCCTTCTAGAAGAGTTCACATGTGTCAAGATTTGAATCCAAGTGTCCATTTGACATCTACATGATTGGGAACATGTCTTGCCTATTATTGGAAAGTCATTGATTGCAAAACAACCTTTAGTTCATCTATAAATTGAACACGGATTTGAGTGTTTAGGAAGGAATAATTTGAGTAGAGAAATGTTGGAGAATTTTTAATTGAGAACTAGATTTGTGTAGCTGCTACTGGAGAGATTTATATTGTGATGAGGCTTGGGGATCTTGCTGGAAGGGTCACTTCAAATCAGTCACTTGGTTGCAACCTCTCCTTCTATCATCAATAAATAATACAACTTATTTTTCCCTATATGCATCTGTATTGGATTTGATTCTCCATATTACAATATCTTAGTTGATGTATATGGTTTATGCTTTACTAATTTAGAAAACTAACTTGAATAGATATCTATATTATTGCATCTTCTATTGTTTTAGTGTTCTTTCTTGTAGGAAGCATTTTGCAAAAACTGCTTGAATTTGAAGCTGCAACGGAAGTGATAGAAGGAGCCATTTAGAAGTGCTTGGATCACAAGTAACCTTCTAATCCTCTCTATGTATATTTTATTAGTTAGGAGAAATAGTCGTATGGTCTTTCACCTGTTGTTCTAGAATAGCACCTGTCTAGGGAAGCGTGATCTATCCATAATTCACAATTTAGGCCCAACAAACTGGTGACTCCGCTGGGGAGAATTTATCTTAGTTCTAGGTGTTTAAGCCTCTGATTTTCTCTGTTTATCAACCGAATAGTTGTTACTCATACATATTAAACTTTTTCAAAGATAAATTTGCAAAGAAAGTGAGTTAAACAGTAGTATTTTTCTTTATATACTACACCCAACGCACCCTTAGACATGACACAATGATTTGTAGAGCATTGTCTCCCTTCATAGCCTGCGTTGCAAAGCACTGCCTCCCTTTGGAGACTGTGTTGACTCCTGAAAACACCCAGATTCCCTTAAATTTTCCTTTGCAATTTGCTTCATTTTTATTTCTGCTATGTTTTGAAAAGTTTGATCCTCATATTGACCAGTGAATCTATATACTTCTTCCTCCTTTGACTGAAAATTTGTTCAATGTTTGTTTAAAAAAAAAATTATTTATCATTGACAAGTTGATTTCAAATTACTTTTTATGGTCGCATTAAGAATCATTTGCTTTCGAAATAGGAAATTGTCGTAAAATCTTCATTTCCTTGATAGGAGAAATTGTTGTTGAAATCCTTATTTTTCCTTCAAAAGAGAAATTGTTGTTTGTATTCTTTGCTTCTTGAAAGTAAAAATCATTTGAATTGTTGTTTCAGTGCACTTAGTTTCTTTTCTACATTCATAACATTAAGGAAACTGAAAAGAAAGACTTGCATTTGCATGTAGAATTTTGTGTGTTTTGCGAAAGGAACATTAGGAAATATGCATTTAGTTTTTTCTAATTGATTTGTTTTGCTCATTGACTTGTTTGCTCACAAATTATTTGCTCTCATCCCTTAGTAGCTAAGTATTTCATTGGAAAAACTAAAAGTGAAAATATTTCTTATAATTCTTAGTTTGCATTTTAGGAATTTCATACACATCATCGCGACGAACCTTTGAAAGAAAAATTGTTAAGCAAGGTCAACATAAAATTAATCTCAATTTACTTAACAATGCATTGGAACCATAACGATAACACTTATAAGGTCTAAGCTAGAGACGTTTTCCGGCGTCATAAAACATAGCAGCCATCATTAACTTGTCTGCGATACATTCCGAGTGTGATACCTCACTAGACATACGTAAGTATATCATAGCTTGTCCACGTACTCTTAGGTATATCGAGCAGTGTTACAGGACGATACGTCTAAAGGGTGCTCTCACTATGTAGTTTCGCATCAGACAACGCTAATATGGACTTGGGTCTCCACGTACCTTCGGGTATATTTGGGAGGACAACTTTTAGGTTTTATCCATCCATAGTACACCGAGTCGACCACCTTGAAATTGTGATACACCGAACATAGCATTCGAGGAGATTGTATGCCCGTACTTCTTGGTTCGCCAGGAGGTATTCTGCAATTCACAGTTTCTTGGTAAACCCTTTTGCCTAGCATTACCCTCTTTTTATTTATTTATTTTTTGGTTAAAATAAATCAGTAATCGTGGAATAACAAAATCATATCCTCATTGTTCGCGTAGATTAGATTTAAAACAACCTTTACCACTGTAAGTTACTTCTGCTAGGCAAAGGCAATCACGATCTACTAAATCAAGTAAAATATGTACCTCTGGCGAAACATCATCTTTTAATAAACTAGAGTCATCTCAAATTTTTTCTACACATCCCGGTTCGTCTACTGTTGTCGAAACGAAGTCTTCACAGCTACCCGTGGTCACCATCCATCAAATCAGTGAGACCATACCTCCTGGACCTGACGTTGTTCAATCACAAATTGATCCAGATCCTGTCTCTTCTTTGCCAAAACATCTGAATCTATAAGTTGAACAATCGGAAGTTATTCCTACCTTGGTCATCCCACAAATTTCTGTAGCCATTGAAACTCCTATATCACATAGTCAACCACCTGAAATATATTTTGGTCCTAATGGTGAAATTCTTCCACCTGGTTTAATTGTGATTGAATTAATCCCACAAGACGGTCGACATTTAACTCCAATCCATTTTGGGGGGACCTTTACCTATACGAGTCTTTTCCTCAATCATTTCCATCTACTTTTTTTGATCCTGTTCCCATTCAATCTCCCATCGATTTTAAAGGGTATACCTTTGGTCAATCAACCATGCCTGAACAAACATATTTGGTTAGTATAGTTGTTCCAATTACGTCAGCTCCTACCCTCTCTACTCCGTCAATGTTCACAACTTCACCAGAGTCATATTTACATGGTGGCCCTACGGTCCAATCAGGTTACAAATCATTATCTGGCACTTTCTCTAGTGCATCTTCAAGACCACGATCTTTACCAACGTCATCATCTAGTATTAAAACTGGTAGTCATATCGTTAGTACTAAACGACTTGATTCATTATATACATCATCAAGGAAATATCAAGTCGGTCCTTATGGGTCAATTCCTTTAAGTACCATATCAACTAGACTCCCAGCATTTGGATAAAATTATTTTCCATCTTATTATTCTCCTCATGATAGGAGGAAACCTTTGGTCACCCAATATGACAATACTCCATTACTTTTTGGTCAAAATAATGTTGAATTGAGTGTTTGTCAATGGCATCCCACTATTCCTATCCAACCACAAACGGTTGTACATTTGTATCAACTAGTTAAACCTGTTACATCCACTTCATTACCACTTGTTAATAAATATTTACACCTGTTACAAAATCAAAATATTGTACATCAACCCTATAAAGTGGGTCCTTCAACTCAATATCATCGAATCTTGGGTCCACAGACTCCAAATCCTTCTGTTAATTTACAACAACCGGTATCAAGAATCATTTATTCACAAGTTGGTCTACCATTTTATGGGATGTCACAACCGTAACTTGGTTATACATATCAACCAAATCGAGGTTATCCTAATTTGGGTTATAACATTGGTGGACAGACCCCTGGGCAACCTCATGCGCAAATGCCTCAAGCATCATTTCAAAAAGTATCATATCTAGGTTTTGGTCAACAAAATCCTCAAGAATTTGCTACGCAAAACATCCCCTATTTGGGTTACCAGCAACAGATCCCTTATGCTGGTGCTCAAAGGCCTATTTCTCAAGAAATTCCATCTTACCCTGGCTATGCTCAACCTGACCTTAATAGACAATTTCCTTTTGTTGCAACTTTATAATTGTCAGATTTAAATCGGCTAACCAATGATCCAATCAATTATGCTCCTTGGTGGCCAGTGATACCTCATAAATTACCCTCAAATATTCCTAAATTCAATGGAAACCCTGGAGAAGATCCGTAGACTCATGTTATGATTTATCATTTATGGTGTTCATCAAATTCCTTGAATGATGATTTTTTTCGACTGCATCTTTTCCAGCGTACACTCACAGGTTCGGCTACTAAATGGTATATTGAGTTACCTAGAGTTTCTTTTGAAAATTTCATTGCTTTAGCTACTGTCTTTTTGACCCATTTCCAGTTACCGATCAGATACGAAACTAGAACAAAACTCTTGAACAACTTCAAACAGACTAATGCTACTCACATTTCTGATCATATTCATGAGTATTGTCGTCGCCAATGGATGGTTAAGACATTTTTTCATGATCAGCTACTTGTTGAATGGTTCATTAAGTCCCTGTTACCATCTATAACTAAGGATGTGGCTAAGGGTGGCGTCGTCACAGAAGAGAAATTTATCGCTCGTGCCCAATATTTAGACTTGATTTACACTCATTCTGGCATGCTTTATGAAAAAATACCTAATGTGCCGCAATCTAATTTCAATGTTCCTCCTCAAATAATGGACTCTCATGCCAGAGACAACTTGATAGGCACTGCAAACACACACCACACTACTACATCTGATCCTACTCCTAATTCCGAAATTCATTTCATGTCATTTGATAAAGGTAAGAGTGACAAGCAACCAGGAAGTAAGAAAAAGGTTAAATCAAAGAAAAAGAAAACTTCTAACCCGTAGGAAAGATCATCTGATCAATCGTCTGGACCTCGGAAACCTCGTTATCCATGCATAATCTATAACGAGGAACATTTTTTTAGGGGTTGTCCTCACTGTGCTAAATTCTCAAAAATCATTAAGACTTCCCATGCATCAGCTGTGTTGACATACCCATTTCCAAATCCGAACACTAATTTGGTTGCTATCGATCCAGCTCCTAGTTCCCAAGTGTTAATGTTATCCACCACAAAAACTTCACAAGATATTTTGGTGTCAATGCGTAATAAATATTATGGTATTCAAGCCATTGATCAACCTACTACCTCGATAATGAATCCTTCCACTGAATCAGTACCACCTACTGTTATTCTTGAATTGAAAATTAAGCCACCAAAGGGAGTAATTCATAAATCAACATATAATCCTCGAGCAAGAGCTGCACAAAATTATAATATAGTTGAAGATTTGGTTCAATCCCCTTCAGCTATGTCTGCTCTTGAGGTATTACAAAATTTTCCATCCGAGAAGCAGGGTTTATTGTCGGCCATTGGTGGAATTGATTCGACTGATTCTAATCTTGTCATCTTTAATCATACAGGCTATGTACCGCAACTACCAGTAGAATTGGCATTCTCTATACAAGTAAATGTTCTGAATCACCTTGTTCATCGTACTATTATTAATGAGGGAGCATCTACATGCATTATGTCTCTAAAATATTGGAAGTCACCTGGCTCGCCGCGATTATCACAATCATCAACGACGTTGAAGGCTTTTGATGGAAGAACATATAAACCTTGCGATATTTTCAATAACCTGCATGTTGAAATAGGGGGGAAACAGTAAATATTGATGTTGAGGTTGTTGATGGACCCCTTGACTATAATATTTTACTTGGAAGTCCATGGGTATATGCAATGACTGAAATTGTTTCTACATACTTTAGAATGATTACCTTTCCATATAAAGGTACAATCACAGTCATTAATCAACTATCCTTCTTTGCCTCCACTTCGTAGGTAACCAAAAGCATTATGTTTGTTCACTTACCCCAACTAGATATTAGAACATTGGTGTAGGAATCTTAAAGGATTCCACTCTCATGGGAACCTTTGCATTACTGCTGCCTACGACATCGATAGAAATTGCAAATATAGAGACCTGCTACATGATCTCTTCTACTCTATCTGGCTTAAGGGAGAGTACGGATGGTTCTAATATTTCTACGTTGAATTATTTTTTACCACCAAGCCCTATTGAGCTGGCATAGCAATTAATCTATTTGGCTTGGGCAGAAAGTCCGAAATCAGCGTCGCCGAGTGTTTGGGTTGATCGTTCCTTAGATTTTGGTACTCCATCTTATCCATTTTCCTCAATGTTTTTGACAGATGAAAACATTTTGGAGGCTATGATGTCAGAAGGAGAACCATGGGAAGATTATCATCATTTTTCCCATCTTCCTGATTATGAAGAAAATAATATTAGTGAACTATATCACCCATAAATCAAAAATTTGTTTTTGAATTCTTTACCAATTAATGCAATTGATTCTGAGCGAAATTTATCAAATATTGAAGAAACCGTTTCTATCGATATTTCGACCAAACCTGGCATTGTATAAAATATTCATGTTGGTGTATCTTTTTCTACTTCAGAATTTGAATCATATCTCTCTCTATTTCGTGAATTTCGTGATGTATTCGCTTGGTCTTACGATGAAATGCCAGGCATAGATACTATTATAGTTGGACACACTATTAATATGTATCCTGATGTCAAACTGGTGCGCCAACGGCTTCTTCCTGTTCATCCAAATAAATTCGCCGCTATCAAAGCAGAAGTTTAAAAATGTTTGCGTGCTGGTTTCATTTACCCTGTTCCGCTAACTGAGTGGGTTTCCAATATCGTTCCTGTCATGAAAAAAAAAAAGGGACCATTATAGTGTGCATTGATTATTGGGATGTTAATATTTCTTGTCCAAAATACAACTATCCTACTCCCTTTATCGACCATATTATTGACGATTGTGCTAGATGCGAAATCATTTCATTCATGGTTGGATTTTTCGGCTACAATCAAATCAATATCCGCCTAGATGATCAACATAAGACAGAATTTATTTGTCCCTGCGGCACATTCGCTTATAGGAAACTTCCATTTGGTTTAAAGAACACTGTGGCAACTTTTCAGAGAGTAATTTATTATTCTTTAAATGACATCAAGAAAATTGTTCAACCATATCTAGGCGATTTACCAATGCATTCATGAAATCATACTGATCATCCGATGCATTTGAGAGCAATTTTCTTATGCTGTCGACACTACAAAATACACCTCAATCCATATAAATATGTGTTTTGTGATGGTTCTGGTTGATTGCTCAGATTTGTAGTCTCAAAATAAGAAATTTGAATAGACCCATTGAAGGTTTAGGCCATTCTTGATTTTCCTGCGCCATCAAACTTACTTCAGATACAAAAACTTCAAGGAAAGGCTAACTTCCTGAGAAGGTTCATTCCAAACTATGCCGAAATGGAAAAAGGATTTACTCAACTATTGAAAAAGAGGGTTCCCTTCCATTGGGACCAAGTTGCGCAAGATTCTTTTAATTTTGTTAAGGACACTCTTGTCCGAGCGTCATTAATGTATCCTCCTAATTATCAAAATGATTATTTCCTATATATCATCGCGGCTGAAACGACCATTGATATCGTTTTGGTCCAAGTACAAGATGGAATTGAATATTTGATCTATTATTTGAGTCGTAATCTCGATCGTACGGAATTTAAATACTCTTATGTAGAAAAGATTGCCTTGGCAGCTGTTCAAGCTATCCAAAGATTTCGCCATTATATCCTGGTCCACTATATCATTGTTCTGGAATCTCCACTTGTCCAGTGCCTTCTAGAAGAGTTCACATGTGTCAAGCTTTTAATCCAAGTGTCCATTTTACATCTACATGATTGGGAACATGTCTTGCCTATTATTGGAAAGTCATTGATTGCAAAACAACTTTCAGTTCATCTATAAATTGAACACAGATCTAAGTGTTTGAGAAGGAAGAATTTGAGTAGAGAAATGTTGGAGAATTCTCAATTGAGATCTATATTTGTGTAGTTGCTGCTGGAGATATTTATACTATGATGAGGCATGGGGATGTTTGTAATTTTCCCAAATTTTAGCCTCAAAGCTAAATGGAACATTAGAGTTAGCAGCAGCTATAACCGGTGAATAAATGGGTAGAAAAGCACATAAGTCTCCTAAGGAGGAATAAAAACACTCCAAGTGTGAAAGGGGACACTCTTTATAGCTTAATAAGACACATCCATGTGTGATCATGGATATTATCAAGTTGATTCAGTCCACTTTGACTAAGTCAACAATGCAATGGTGGAGAAGGAGGAATCAAAGAAGGAATAACGCAGTTTTGGAGGGAGGGGAATATTTTGATAGAGATGACCTAATTGAGTGGGGCCAAGGCCAATAAAAATCATAAATTATTTAAGGAAAAGTATGGCAGCATTTTTATTCATGTTTTAGATTGTTATTTTTTCTACTAAGACTTTTTTCTTCCTTTGCTGCTTAGCAGGGTTGCAGTGTTGTTTAGCACCGGGTGTTCCCGAGCGGGAATCCCACCTCTCTCCTTGAGGAGCCTCATTGGGAGATTTTTCTTTCATCATTCCACATTATTTTTTTATTCCAAGCTTCATCCTACTTCATCAGCGCAGTTTTTTCCGAAGATTGTGCATTGTTGCTGGGTGCAGCAGTGGAAGGGATTGGAATCCCAGTTTCTGAGCTAGTTTCTCACTGGAGGAAGGTTTCCTTCACTTGAGGGACCATTTTGGAGAGCTCTAGAGCCTATTTCAGATCTGTGGTATCATACCACACATTATTTTGGAGGCAGAATTTAGCAGATGATCTAGTGGCTCTTTTGCAGTGTTTTCTTGTGATTGAAAGGTCCAACCTTTCATGGGAGGAATCTCTTGAGGGATATACATCCGATCAGTCATATTTTAGCCTTCCAAACTCTTATGCTTTAGTTTTGCAGTGATTATTCAGTAATTTTTTGAAGATCACATTTGTATGAAGAGTCATTGACAAGAAACCCTTGCCGGGTTCTCTTGTATTTTGTATAAGGAGACTAGATCTTTGTTCTTCAACATTGTTGATCAATATATGAGTAGATCTACTTGTTCTCCAATTTTTTGAGTTAAAACCCTATTTTTAATGTGTAGTCACTTTTATGCAGAATTACTTATGTTGCAGTGTTTGGGGTTTTTAGTCATTTTCAGCTACACTAGTGTGGGAGGTCTGTTTAACCCAGCTAGCTTGATTTTTTTAAGCTCTATTATTGGATTTAGGTTGTATATTGACTAATATATAGGATGAAATAGTCCATTTCATTATTTTATTTCATATTTTGTTGGTAATGCGTTTTTAGTGCATGCTTGCTGAGCTATCCCGATTTTGGGATATACAGTGGTATCAAAGCTTCAATCTTGGCTCAGCCTGTGGATCTTAGGCCATTAAAATTTTAGGAGAGATGTATAGAAAATATAAGGCTTTATTATGTGAAGGAAGAAAGGAAGAAAAGCTTACAAAGCTTCTTCCAAAATCTATGCAGAGCTTTCAAGGAGAGCTGAAGGAAATGAGATTAGAGATGGGATCTCCAAAGGAGTTTGGATCTAGAGCTGAATATATATTTTCACATGGTGAGTGTGAGCATGAAACTACACACCATGATGCATAGCACAGTCAAGTGCCCAGGTATATCTTAAGATGGATTGGAGGAGGAAGAATACCTAAGAAGATAACTCTTAGTGATTTTTTGCAGGAGTATGAATCTCAAACTGAGAGGTTTAGAGATCATACTGATTTCCAAGGGTTTTGAAAGATCCAAGTGGAGAAGGGCCAGCAGTAGGAGGTAGGTATATTTCTACTATCTACTTTTGTCGGATCACCTACATGTTCAGCTGAAGCTTGGGTGAAGGAGATAGACTCCTATTTTCAGCAGCACCATATTTCTAGGGATAAGGCCATCAGAGTTGCAGCATTGCATTTTAGAGGTAAGGCCCATGCATGGTGGATTTTTTAATATTGTTATTTAAAGAATGCAAATACTTCCTCTTATGCAAGATTCATTGAAAAATTGGTGGGAAGGTTTGGTGAAAAACTTCCTAAGACATATTAGCAAGGGATACTTGAGAGCAAAAAACCTTTGCATATGATGGAGGAAACTCCACTTCAGAAAACCATGGGAGGAGCTGACATCTTGCATTACACATTGCTAGATGCAAGACCTCTATTTCATAATCCTAAACAAGAGGGCATAGGGATCACTTTTTCACAAGGGGATCCAATTGTTGAAATGTTTCTTACACACATTGATGAATGAGAAAGGAGAAACAACGTTGTCACATATGGAGCACATTTAGTACCTCATGTAGATGGAGGAGGGGCACATGATCCCACAGGAGGGATTCTTGTACCCTTACAAGAAGTTCGCCAGGATCTCATACATAGAGGTCCCAGCAAAATCAGTGAGCAGCATGATTGTGCAACATTGAATTTGGAAGGAGGAGGTGGAGAGGAAGAGCAGCATCACTTGATGAGAGGCACACACCCTTCTCTATTTCAGAAAGCTAATGCAAGGAAGAGGTAGACTGATTTTTGCTATAAGGGCAAGGGCAAGGTTACCCAACCATATGTGTAGTCTACTCTTGACATTGATGTCTCACTACATGGAGGCATTCCACCTGGGAGGCTACCTGATCTAGGGTTGATGAGAGACATCTTTCCAATTGGTTCACCCCTCTTAGATTCCAAAGAGGTGAAAACTTTGGAGGAGTCTAGTGCAGCGCAGAGAGTTTGGGATAAACTCAAGAAGGAGGGGGACATCCGTCCATTTCCAGCACCACCCACTCTCACTATCTGTACTGTGATGACAGAGGTTGCTGCAGTCATGGAGGATGGCATCTTCATGGTGCAAGGGAGCTGCTCCATGGATTTGGAGAAACAGAGGGTACTTCCTTTAAGGATGGAATCCTCCATACATTGGAGTTGATGGAGGCCACTCATGCTTGCATTGGACAAGATTGGGAGATTCTTCTTGGATGAGAGCTTATCATGGGAAGCCAACTTCCAAGAATCCCTACTTCTCTTGGAGCATGAGCTGTTGCATGATGGGCATGGCAAAAATTTGGAGGATGACTTTGGAATGAGGGATGTCAAAGGAAAATACAACAGAATGTGTAGTGCTTCACATTGAAGATCTCCAGTGTTGTCCCTTAGGAGGATTGATCCTTATTAGAGCTCTCAGCTCTTGGTAGAGTACTCCAAGGATATTGGTGCATGCATGATTCTCGATGACCCAGATAGAGATGATGAGTATATGGTGGATGATATGATCATCTATTCATAGGATAGAGTCTTCTTGACTAGAGCTTCTAGTCTCAAGGAGAAATTACTACATGCAGCACATGAGGATTTCTTTTCCATGCATTTTGATGCATATATTTCCTTGGCAGAGGAGTTCATTTGGGAGGACATTTAGCATGAAATATTTCAGCATATGGAGAGATGCATAGCCTGGATGGTGATAGAGAGGATTTCACAGCCACTTCCCTACCCATTTGTAATGTTCCAAATTTTGCAATAAGGTAATTGGAACATTAATTTTTCTTTTATGATAATAAAAGGAATAAAATGTGTAAGGGAGCCCATGTAACAGAAAAATAAAATCTCCTAAGGTGCAAAGAGTCACTTAAGTGGCTAAAATTGACATTCCCTAGTGTGAAAAGGGCCAAAAGGAAAAAGACTAGGCCATAGTTGACCAAGTCAACAACATGCCCAAGAGAAGAGGCTTGCACAAGAAGACTGCGCAGTTTTGATGGAGGGAAATTTGAAATGAGAGAAACCCTAATGTGAGTGGGTTCCATGGCAAGGAAGCATTCCTTGCATAAAAAAGTGAAGGAGAGCCATTGTTCAATTCATGCTTGAGAATTTCGATTTTCTCTCTTCCGTTGCTCAACTGAGATAGCTTGTGCTGCTTAGCACAAGAGGGATTCCTGTTTAGGAGTTTCCTCCTCTTCCTTGGGAGGCCTTGGAGGATTTTTTTTTCATCTTACTCACATCTTGGCTCGAGGCCAAAGCATTCATCTTCAGCTACTGCATTATTCTTTTGGGCAAAAACATTGGAGTTGTTGGTGTTGTAGTGAGGGACCATCATCACACATTTCCGGAGCTTGTTTTGTAGAGGAGGAGCTCCCTCTTTCTCTAGGAGATCAGAAAAGGGGATTTCTAGAGCTTTATTTTAGATTTTGGCATTGGTCCATTGTTTCATCTAATTCCCAGCATAGTCCCTTCCTCTTATAGTGTTATTTTCAGAGAGGGTTTGCAGAGGAGTTCACATGGTGCAGTAGAGAGTGCAATCTTCAGTGAGAGGTGTAGCCTTTCACTTTGGAGATCATTGGAGGGGGTATCATTTTATATTGCACCATCTACATCCTTATCCTATTTTGTATTGTATTTGAGTTACAGTAGCTGCCCAGCTACTCCCACATTTTTGCCAATTTGTATATTTCAGCCAATCCCCTGGAGGATTGTTGTTGTATTGTTTTCTAGGGTTGAGATCTTGCTCCCCTATCCTTATTTGAGATGATATTGCTATATCCTTGTGTTTATATCATTTTTCAATCATTTTCCCCTTATAGACTGGGAATTTATAGAGTTTTTGGGTTATGTAGCAGAGTGTTTCTCCATTTTATGTACATTTTCACATGAGGCTGATTTGAGCCAGCCTTGAGAGGAATTTTCCTCAAGGACTTTGTATATCATTTGCTGCTACAGATTATATATTAGTTTTGTTGGGTATGTGTTATATTCTTTCCACGACTAAGCACGCGCGGGTAGTCCGCGTCCATGGTTTTGTGCATGGTTTTGCACATGGTATTGGGGTACGATGGTTTTCGGCCCCTGGTATTTTTGTATATCCGGTCAAGGGAACTACGGTTATGTTCTAATCCAGGGTTTATGGATTGGGTTTTATGTATGCTTCGGCATGTATATATATGTGTGTTGTAACACTAAAAGGAATATAATGAAAAGTCAAGCTGGTCGTCCCGATTTGGGATCCAGGGGAAAATCTCTGTGTTTATCTGTTTTATGTTTTATGCTCTCGCTATTGTTTATTTTCTGTTATAAGATTCGTGTGTAGATAATTTCTGTTCAGGGTTAAAACCTACATTTGGTATCAGAGTTGTTTCGGCTTCAAGGGGACGCCTTTGTTGTTGAGGGTTTTTTGCTTGGGCCTGTGGTAGACCTTGTTCAGTGGGAGATCTGCGGGATCGATTCTTGCGGTGAAAGAAGATGGCGAGCGGCGGAAAGATAGAGATCGAGAAATTTAATGGTCAGAGTTTTGAGTTGTGGAAGCTCAAGATGGAGGATCTGCTGGTGGATAAAGATCAGTGGATCGCGGTAGATCCGGGTACTAAACCAACGGCAATGTCAGATGAAGACTGGAAGAAACTGGATCGGAAGGCTAAGAGCACAATACGGTTGTGTGTCTCAGATTCAGTATTGTTGAATGTATCTGGGGAAGCTACGACGAAGAATTTGTGGGAAAAACTTGGGACTTTGTACCAATCTAAGTCTTTGGTGAATAAGTTGTTCTTGCGGAAAAAGCTGTATAACCTGAGGATGAAGGATGGAGACTCGGTGACAGAGCATCTGAATGCCTTCAATACTGTGGTAAGTCAGCTGTCATCTGTTGATATTAAAATCTCAGATGAAGATAAGTGCATCAGTTTGTTGTGCTCTCTACCAAACTCGTGGGACAGTCTGGTTATTGCAATAGGTAGCAATACAACTACCTTGAACTTTGATGATATTGTCTCAGCCTTGCTGTCGGAGGAAATGAGACGGAGAAATATGGAGGGTCATAATGGAGATGCCTTATCTGTACGAGGAAGGTCCCAGAACAGAAACAAGAATAAGGTTTCGAGTGAGAGATCTAAATCTAGAGGGAGATCTAAATCTCCTGGAAAGTTTGTAAAGGTGTGCTGGAAATGCGGAAAGGAAGGGCACTACAAAAAGGACTACAGATCTAAAGCTCCTGAGAAAGGAAAGGGATCTGATGATGCTCCTTCTACAGAGGCAAAAACCACCTCGAATGAAGGTGGGGATGTGTATTTGGCTTCTTCTTCAAATACACATGTAGATCATGAGTCATGGTTGATTGAATCAGGTGCATCCTTTCACTTCACTCCCCATAGGGAGTGGTTCTGCGAGTATGAGAAATATGATGGTGGCGATGTCTTCCTAGGGGATGATAGGAAGGCTAGAATCATCGGACGTGGAAAAGTCAAGCTGAAGCTGCAAGGTGGAAGGATTAGAACACTTCCTGGTGTTCTGCATATTCCTGCATTGGCCAGAAATCTGATTTCTGTAAGCAAGATGGATGATGCAGGTGTAAAAACAGTGTTCGAGAAAGATGCTTGCAAGATGGTTCGGGGAGCACTGGTATTAATGCGGGGAGTTTGGACTGGAACTCTGTACAAGCTACAAGGTAGTACAGTTATTGATGGGTGTAATAGTTCTGTGGTTCCTGAAAGTGGGATGGAAAGCCTAGCTGTGTCTGTAGAAAAGACCATGCTATGGCATCAAAGGCTTCGACATATTGGAGAGAAGGGCCTTCGGATACTGCATAGAAATGGTATGGTAGAAGGTATGTCTAATTTCTCTCTGGATTTCGATTTCTGTGAACATTGTGTATATGGGAAGCAGAATCAGGTGAGTTTTCCCTCTGGTGCTAAGAGGGCAAACAAGATATTAGAACTTGTGCACAGTGATGTGTTTGGGCCTGTGTCAGTTCCATCACTGGGAAAGTCTGTGTACTATGTTTCATTCATAGATGACTTCTCGAGGAATACATGGATATATTTCTTGAGGAAGAAATCTGAAGTCTTTGACAAATTTAAAGAATTTAAGGCTCTGGTGGAAAACCAGACAGAGAAGAAGATAAAGGCGCTGAGGACAGATAATGGTGGGGAGTTCTGCAAGAAGGAATTTGAAGAGTTCTGTAAGAAGTGTGGTATAGCACGGCAGAAGAATACTCCATACACACCTCAGCAAAACGGAGTTGCAGAAAGAATGAACAGAACACTGATGGAAAAGGCAAGAAGCATGCTCAGTGGTACCGGGTTAGGACAAGAATTCTGGGCAGAGGCAGTGGAGACTGCATGTTACTTAGTTAACAGATCACCTTCATGAGCGTTGGAGGATAAGACTCCACATGAGGTATGGACTGGTAAGAAACCCTCTCTTTCACATTTAAGGGTATTTGGATGTGATGCATATGTACATGTTCCAAAGGAGAAAAGTACCAAGTTGGATAATAAATCTGAAAGGTGCATCTTTATTGGGTATAAGGATGGTTTAAAGGGTTACAAGCTTTGGAACCCAGAAACAAGGAAGGTTGTGTACAGCCGAGATGTGGTGTTTAGAGAAGTGAAAGATGTTGTTAAACATGAAGTTCTACCAAAGGAACCTGAGAAGATAGAGTTTGAGCTAAAGGAGGATGAATCAGACTCTACAACAGAAGAAGACTCAGAAGATGAAGAGCCACAAACTCCAACTTTGAGAAGATCAGTTTGGGAAAGAAGGCAACCAGAAAGGTATAGTCCATCTGCTTTCTGTTCAGGTTTTGCCTTAACTATAATTGATGATGAACCCAGAACTGTCAGGGAGGCAGTAGATTCAGAGAATGGAAAACTATGGAAGGAGGCCATGGTTGATGAAATGGCATCCTTGCACAAAAATGATGCATTGGATTTGGTGGAGTTGCCGGCTGGAAGGAAGCCCATTGGGATAAAATGGGTGTTTAAGAAGAAGATGAATGTAGAAGGCAAGGTGGAGAAATACAAAGCTCATTTGGTAGCGAAAGGCTATTCCCAGGTGCCGGGAATTGATTTTGGTGATATTTTTTCTCCTGTTGCCAAGGTTACTTCTATTAGATTACTTTTATCTGTTGCTGCTGCATTTGATTTTGAGATAGAACAGATGGATGTGAACACAGCTTTTCTTTACGGGGATCTAGAAGAGGAAATCTACATGAAGCAACCTGAAGGCTTTATGGTGAAGGGTAAGAAAGAACTGGTATGCAGGTTGAAGAAGTCTCTGTATGGGTTAAAACAGTCACCAAGGATGTGGTATCAGAAATTTGATACCTATATATGGGGACTTGGCTTCACCAGAAGAAAGGAAGATCATTGTGTTTATTTTAAATTAATTGGTGATCGTGTTATATATCTGGTCTTGTATGTGGATGATATGTTGTTGATTGGAAATGACAAAGAAATTATCCAAGATTTGAAGACTCAACTGTTCTCCAAATTCGACATGAAGGATCTTGGTGCTGCAAACTATATTTTGGGCATGGAAATTAAGAGAGATCGGGAAAAGAGGAAGCTCTGGTTAAACTGGAGGAAGTATGTCGAGACTATATTGCAGAGGTTCAATATGCAGGATAGTAAACCAGTAAGTGTTCCTGTTCCTGTAGGTGCAAAGCTGTCTGATGAATAGTGTCCCAAGACACAAGAAGAAGAGAAGGATATGTCCTGTGTTCCATATGCAAGTGCAGTGGGTAGCCTGATGTATGCAATGGTCTGTACTAGACCAGACATTGCACATGCAGTGGGAGTATTGAGCAGGTTTATGTCAAACCCAGGGAAGGAGCATTGGACAGCAGTGAAGCGGGTTTTGAGATATTTACGTGGCACTAGTGATTATGGCTTGTGCTACCAGGGAAGACCAGGATTGGAAAGAATGTTGGACATTCGTGGTTTTTTTGATGCAGACTGGGCTGGAGATTTGGACCAAAGAAGATCTACAAGTGGGTATGTGTTTAGCCTATTTGGAGGCGCAGTCAGTTGGATGAGTAAAATACAGTCTGTAGTGGCTCTTTCAACTACAGAGGCAGAATACATAGCAGCCACTCATTCAAGCAAGAAAGAATTTTGGTTGCAGAGATTGTGTTCAAGTATGGGGTTGGTACAGCAATCTATAAGGAGAAACTGTGATAGCCAAAGTGCAATTTTCTTGGCTAAGAACCCGGCTTATCATTCAAAGACAAAGCACATTGATGTTCAATATCACTTTGTTAGAGATATGGTTGAGGCTAAAAGGGTGTTGCTGGTAAAGGTGGACACTTTGAAGAATGTTGCAGATGCATTAACAAAGTCTGTGAGCACTCAGAAGTTCTCTTGATGTAGAGAAACAATCGGTGTTGAAGAATTGGGCCAATGACTAAGCTCTCTTGTGACCCCCTGTGGAAAGAAAACAACAAGTGGGAGAATGTTGGGTATGTGTTATATTCTTTCCACGAATAATCTTTGGTCCTTAATTTCCGGTGGGTAGTCCACGTCCATGGTTTTGTGCATGGTTTTGCACATGATTTTGGGGAATGATGGTTTTCAGCCCCTAGTATTTTTGTAGATCCGGTCAAGGGAACTACGGTTATGTTCTAATCCATGGTTTATGGATTGGGGTTTATGTATGCTTCGGCATGTATATATATGTGTTGTAACACTAAAAGGAATATAATGAAAAATCAAGCTGGTCGTCCCGATTTGGGATCCAGGGGAAAATCTCTGTGTTTATCTTTTTTATGTTTTATGCTCTCGCTATTGTTTATTTTCTGTTATAAGATTCGTGTGTAGATAATTTCTATTCAGGGTTAAAACCTACAAGTTTTTCAATCTTCTCATAGTTTATGAGTAAAGATATTTCATTATTGTTACTGCTTGTTAAAGTTCAAATGTTGCTATAGCTCATCCTTTGAGAGAGATCTTCCTGAAGGAAGAAATATTTTCATAGCTATAGGCAAATTTTGAGTAAGGGCCAGGATGCCTTCGATTCGCATCCTCTCTTTAGAGATGAAATAACTGGTAAAATCCCTCTCAGTCTATCTCTGACATAGCCTTGTTCATATTTCTGACAAAGGAACATTTCAGTGGTGAAAATGTTTTGATTTCCAGATTCAGAATACTATAGTGGTATCGGAGCTTCGAACTTGGCTTAGCCTGTGAAGTTCAAATTTCATAGAAGAAGAGGTTAGAATGATGCAGAGGATGATATTAATCTCATCAATTTTCAGAACCAACAAGAACCTCTTCAAGGAGGTTGAGGTGGCAGAAAAAGGAGAAGAGGAAGGACCATGCACTTCCTATTCTCACAGAGGAGTAGAGCAGAAGCATGAAGATCACTTGGAATTCAAAGTTCTAAGTGGGTACCTTGTTGAATATAGAACAAACCCTAGAGTCTTCCAAGAGACTCTATCTTTCCCTCACTATATTCAGCAGAAGGAGGAAAGAAGACCCTACAGTCATGGGATGATCAAAGGCAATAGATTTCTTTTGTCTACATTTGATGGGTCACTCACATGTGCAGCAGAGGTTTGGATGAAGAAACTAGAGGCATTATTCCTACTACATCCTATGGTAGATAGAGAGGCTGTAGCAATTGCAGCATTGCACCTTGAGGGAGAAGCAAAGGCTTGGTGGTTTAGCTATGGGAGGCATGCAAGGGTTTCCACTCTTGCTGATTTTTCTCATATATTGATCAGATTATTTGGCCAAAGGAGGGAGGAACCCTCACCACTAGCAGAAGAGGCACATGCCTACACTGTCAAAATCATGGAGGAGCAGCCTCCACCTTCAGTAGTTGAGGCAACTAACACAATTGCGGAAGATATTCTTGCAGCCACACAAGACTCTCCAAAAATTTGCAAAGGTATGCATGAGTTTCCATTTTATGATGATTCAGCACATTCTATGAGAGATTGCATACTATTGCATGCTGACTGTCTTGAGGAGGAGACTTCAACAACATTGTGCCACCTTGATTTAATCAAGGGAGGAAGAAACCCTTATCATCCTCATGCAACATTGATGAGTTATGGACCACATCTGAGGTTAGGGTTTGAGGAATGGACCATACAGAGGATTGCATTTCAATGTTCCATGAAATACAAGGGTGACAATTTGTTTTGGGATGATGGCAGCTCTTTTTGGGGAGGTTCCAAGTTGTAGAATGATGGGAAGCATCCACTAGGAGCTGAGTAGATGTGGATGGGAGGCAAGATGACGGTGAGCCTCTTGCATATCTATGATACAGGGCAGCAAGAAGCCATGCTGCATTGGTTGCTCTTGAGAGAGTTTGGCCAAAATATGACCTATTCCTTTTCATGGGGTTTGAAAGGGAGGATGAGGTGGCAGGATACTTACACCATGGAGCAGAAAGGAGCATGGGTGCATTATGATGGGATGGAATTATTCTTACCATTCATCATGTTCCCATCTCACATTTGGTATGGTAGGAGTATGGAGGAGCAACATACATTCTTGTTGCTCAGATTTTGTTTGAATGTTGCGGGAGCAAGAGGAGGCACTAGCATAGTGCAAGGGGATTACTCTTTGATCTTGGATGCCCAAGTAGCACCTTCTTCATGGGAGGGGCTCTACATTTGCAGAAACATGATGGGAGGATTCTTTGGAAATATTTATGTCAAAGAGGGGAGATTTGAGATGACAGTGGCCCTACTCCAAAGGCCAGTAGCATTGTCACTTGAGAGCTTGAGTTACTTGTTGGAGTGTCCTTCAAACCACTTCACAAGTGATGTATTTTTTAGGCATGTAGGAGATGAGGATGAGGAAGTAGTGGATGGCAGCATCCCTTGCTATGTTTTGGTCTTCTTGGCTTGGGCTCACAAGTACAAGAGGAGAAACCTACATGCATCAATCATGGATTCTTCTTCCATGCATTATTATACATACCATTCACTGATGGAGGAGTCCAATTGGGAGGGCTTCCTAATGGATGTATATCAGCATATGGCTAGATGCATAGCCAAAGAGATGATGAGATGGTTGGCACAACCACTCCCCTACTATGTTGCAGTAAGGGGGACTTTTTATTTGCGCCATTTCAGCTCAAAGGCCAAAGTACATGATAAGAGCAGTAATCATTTGCTTTATGTATGGCACTCTCTTATTTTTATGAGCAAAATATTATACCAAGGAGGACCTTTCCTTATTTCACACTATGTTTTTTAATGCTCATGGTCTATTGCAGCAACTATGATGGCTATTCTACCAGTGGATTGTGGGGGAAAGCCACATGATTTCTGGTGTGCACCAATTACACCATTTTGTACTTTCATGTACACATATTTTGAGATGATTGTGGTAGCTAAAAAGTGGCTGGAAAAGCACTTGTTACTTTCTATTTTAACGCAGGCAAGGAGTGCGCTGCGTAGGTCCCATTGGTGGGGAAATCATCCACTTTCCGATTGTCATGTGACATCTTTCTTCTATTTTCTCTTGCTTCCATGAATTGCAGAATTTTCTTTTGACATGAGGAGCTTTGTTTGGGAAGTGGGAAATGAATTGAATATACCCATTGGGAGTGTGATTCTCCCTAATTTTTATGTTGCATGTTTCAGGAGAAAAAATGGGCAGCCCATGATTGCCAAGCTTCATCTCTTCCCTTCATGTGGGAGGAGCTATTTGGAGAGCTTAAATTTTTGGAGGAGTCACTTCATGGTTTGTATGATTGATGGGGTGGCTTGGGTCTCTTTTGAATACCATTTTATTTCAGCCTTATATCAACAAAAGCCCCATATGCATCATAAGAAGGGAGGAACTCATTGGGTGGATGTGCCCTTTGGGAGGAGGGACCTCCATTGTTTTTTTCAGCTCATGCTCCAAGGGGAGTATGGGAGATGATATGGTCACCATGTTCATCCATTTTATTTTCCATGAGGTGACCCACATGATTTTTTGGATGTCATATGATTATGAATTCCAACTCATCACATATGAGATGATTTGGGCCAGCATGATTTGCAGCGTTGGAGGAGAGATCCTTGGAGATCTAGTCTTCATCTTGCCACTTGAGGGAAAATATTTTGCAGCCCAGGATCAGAAAAAACTCTTCACTTATCCTAAGTGGAGAAGAGGATAGCATGGGGTAGGCTATTTTTTCTACCAGGATCAAAATTTCAGCCCACCATTTCTACTTCATCACAAGGTGGAGGAGTATTTTCAGGAGTTGCCTAGTTGGAGGGTGACTCATTTTACTTTGTTGATTACTTGGGAATGGAGGATCTACATGCGTATATTTCATACTCCATGCCTTGAATGGAGGACCTTATTTTTATTCTATCCTTTTTCTTTCTTGAGGACAAGAAAGTTTTGGGAAGGGAGGGCTATAATGTTCCAAATTTTTCAATAAGGTAATTGGAACATTAATTTTTCTTTTATGATAATAAAAGGAATAAAATGGGTAAGGGAGCCCATGTAGCAGCAAAATAAACTCTCCTAAGGTGCAAAGAGTCACTTAAGTGACTAAAATTGACATTCCATAGTGTGAAAAGGGCCAAAAGGAAAAATACTAGACCATAGTTGACCAAGTCAACAACGTGCCCAATAGGGGAAGCTTGCGCAAGAAGACTGCACAGTTTTGATGGAGGGAAATTTGAAATGAGAGAAACCCTAATGTGAGTGGGTTCCATGGAAAGGAATCATTCCTTGCATAAAAAGGTGAAGGACAGCCATTGTTCAATTCATGCTTGAGAATTTCGATTTTCTCTCTTCAGTTGCTCAACTGAGATAGCTTGTGTTGCTTAGCGCAAGAGGGATTGATGTTTAGGAGTTTCATCCTCTTCCTTGGGAGGCCTTGGAGGAGATTTTATTCATCTTCCTCATATATTGGCTGGAGGCCAAATCATTCATCTTCAGCTACTACATTATTCTGTTGGGCAGAAACATTGGAGTTGTTGGTGTTGCAGTGAGGGACCATCATCACACATTTCCAGAGCTTGTTTTGAAGAGGAGGAGCTCCCTCTTTCTCTAGGAGATCAGCAAAGGGGATTTCTAGAGCTTTATTTCAGATTCTTGCATTGGGCCATTGTTTCATCTCATTCCCAGTGCAGTCCCTTCCTCTTATAGTGTTATTTTCAGAGAGGGTTTGCGGGAGGAGTTCACATGGTGCACTAGAGAGTGCAATCTTCAGTGAGAGGTGTAGCCTTTCACTTTGGAGATCATTGGAGGGGGTATCATTGTCTATTGTAGCCTATACATCCTTATCCTATTTTTTATTTTATTTGAGTTGCAGTAGTTGCCCAGCTACTCTGGCATTTTTTCCAATTTGTATATTTCAGCCAATCCCCTGGAGGATTGTTGTTGTATTGTTTTCTAGGGTTGAGATCTTGCTCCCCTATCTTTATTTGAGATGATATTGTTATATCCTTGTGTTTATATCAGTTTTCAGTCATTTTCCCCTTATATACTATGGAGTTATAGATTTTTTGGGTTATGTAGCAGAGTGTTTCTCCATTTTATGTACATTTTCCCTTGAGGCTTATTTGAGCCAACCTTGAGAGGACTTTTCCTCAAGGACTTTGTATATCATTTGCTACTATAAATTATATATCAGTTTTTCACTATTCTCACATTTTATGAGTAAATATATTTCATTTTTTCTGCTACTTGTTAAAGTTCAGATGTTTTTGTAGCTCATCCTTTGAGCAAGATCTTCCTGAAGGAAGAAAAATTTGCATAGCTATAGGTAGAGTTTGAGTAAGGGCCAGGAAGCCTCCGGTTCTCATCCTCTCTTTAGAGGTGAAATAATTGGTAAAATCCCTCTCAGTATATCTCTGACATAGCCTTGTTCATATTTCCAACAAAGGAACATTTCAGTGGTGAAAATCTATTGATTTCCAGATTCAGAATACTACACCATTGGAGGTGAGGGAGAGATTAAAGTTGAGCCATTTCAGCTCAAGATCTCAAGTGCATGATGGAGGAGGTACAGTTTCACATTTTTTATTGTACTTCTTTTCCTTGTTTGAGTAGCATGTTGTACCAATAAGGATCATCCCTTATTTCATTTTGTATGATGTACTTGTAGCTACTTGCAGCATTGATTGTGGCTGCCTTAATGGTGGTTTTTGGGGGAAGCCACATGATTCTTGGTGTGCACCATTGACACCACATTGTAACTTCATGTTTCCATCTTATGAGATGACTATGGCAGCAAACAAGTGGCTAGTAAAGCACTTGTTAGTTATTATTTTGATGTAGGCAGAGGATGCATTGCGCTGGTTCCATGAATGGAACTATGATTCCCTCTCCAGTTGTCACTTGACAACTTGTTCTCATTGTACTTTGCTTCCATATATTGCTGATATGTTTATGTTCAGGAGAATATTTGGTTGGAGAGTGGACTTGATATTGAAGATGCCCATTTAGAGCATGATTCTTCCCACTTTATATGTTTTACATTTCAGGAGGAACCATGGGCAAACCATGATTTCCACATCGCACTTTTTCCCTTCTTGTGGGAGGAACCACTTGAAGAACTTGAGGAGGCACTTCATGGCTGAATTATTTGATGGGGAAACTTGGGCCATTCTTGGAGGCCATGTTATTTCAGCCCAAGGACAGAGGTAGCCCCATGTTTAACATATATGGAGAGAGAAACCAATTGGATGGAAAAATCCAATCTCTCCATGCAGCCCCAACACATTTTATAAAACTGGGGTTGATGATTTTCTTGATGAGCTACCTAGAATGACTCATTTCATTTGGATGATAGCATGGGTGAGGAAGTCACTAATTCACCATGTTTTTCATCACTCCTACTTTGTGGATGCCTTGGGACAGAAAAAAAGTTTCCATTCACACTTTGCACCTTTGATTGATGTGGGCCATTTGGTTTTTCACACTTGGGAGGAAACATTGGATGACAGTTTTATTGCAGATTATCTTAATGCAGTGATGGAGGCCAATGATGGGAGACCACATGAGGAGGATAGGGGAAATTTTTCTCTCCCTATGCATTTTCTTGAGGACAAGAAAATATTTTTGAGGGGAGGACTGTAATGTTCCCAAATTTTAGCCTCAAAGCTAAATGGAGCATTAGAGTTAGCAGCAGCTTTAACGGGTGAATAAATGGGTAGAAAAGCCCATAAGTCTCCTGAGGAGGAATAAAAAAACTCCAACTGTGAAAGGGGACACTCTACACAACTTAATAAGACACCTCCATGTGTGAAAAGGGATATTATCAAGTTGATTCAGTCCACTTTGACTAAGTCAACAACACAATGGTGGAGGAGGAGGAATCAAAGAAGGAATAACGTAGTTTTGGAGGGAGGGGAATATTTTGATAGAGATGACCTAATTTAGTGGGGCCAAGGGCAATAAAACTCATAACTTATTTAAGGAATAGGATGGCAAAAATTTTCTTCATGTCTTAGATTTTTATTTTGTCTGCTAAGACTTTTTGCTTCCTTTGCTGCTTAGCAGGGTTGCAGTGTTGTTTAGCACCGGGTGTTCCCGAGCGGGAATCCCACATCTCTCCTTGAGGAGCCTCATTGGGAGAGTTTTCATTTATCATTCCACATTAGGTTTTCAGACCAAGCTTCAGCCTACTTCATCAGCATAGTTTTTGCCAGAGATTGTGCGGTGTTTCTGGGTGCAGCAGTGGAAGGGATTGGAATCCCAATTTCTGAGCTAGTTTCTCATTGGAGGAAGGTTTCCTTCACTTTAGGGACCTATTTGGAGAGCTCTAGAGCCTATTTCAGATATTTTGTATCATACCACACGTTTCCCATACATTCCCAGAACTGTTCCAACTAGGGAATGCGTTATTTTGGAGGCAGCATTCAGTAGATGGTCTAGTGGCTCCTTTGCAGTGTTTTCTTGTGATTGAAAGGTCCAACCTTTAATGGGAGGAAGACCTTGAGGGATCTACATCATATCAGTCATATTTCAGCCTTCTACACTCTTATTCTTTAGTGTTGCAGTGATTATTCAATGATTTTCTGAAGATCACATTTGTATGCAGAGTGTTTGACAAGAAACCCTTGCCGGGTTCTCTTGTATTTTGTATAAGGAGACTAGATCTCTGTTCTTCAAAATTGTTGATCAATATATGAGTAGATCTACTTGTTCTCCTATTTTCTGAGTTAAAATCCTCTTTAGACTATGTAGTCACTTTTATGCAAAATTACTCGTGTTGCAGTGTTTGGGGTTTTTAGTCATTTTCAGCTACACTAGTGTGGGAGGTCTGTTTAACCCACCTAGATTGATTTGTTTAAGCTCTATTCTTGGATTTAGGTTTTATATTGACTACTATACATGATACAACATTCTATTTCACTATTTTATTTCATATGCTGCTGGGAATGTATTTTTAGTGCATGCTTGTTGAGCTATCCCGATTTTGGGATATTACAACATTGCTGGAAGGGTCACTTCAAATCAGCCACTTGGTTGTAACCTCTCCTTCTATCATTAATAAAGAATATAGCTTATTTTTCCCTATATGCATCTGTATTGGCCTTTATTTTCCATATTTCAAGATCTTAGTTGATTTATATGGTTTATGCTTTACTGATTTAGAAAACTAGCTTGAATAGATATCTATATTATTGCATCTTGTGTTGTTTCAATGTTCTTTCTTGCAGGAAGCATTTCTCACAAATCGCTTGAATTTTAAGCTGTAACGGAACCGACAGAAGGAGCCATTTAGAAGCGCTTGGATCACAAGTAACCTTCTAATCCTCTCCATGTATATGTTCTTAGTTAGGAGAAATAGTCGTATAGCCTTTCACCTATTGTTCTAGACTAGCACTTGTCTAGGGAAGCGTGATTTATTTGTAATTCACAATTTTGGCCCAAAAAACTGGCGAATTTGCTGGGGTAATTCATTCTCATCACCGTCATCCCTGAAAATTGCTATATCAAGTCATACCCTTATCTCCGAAATTAGTAACTCTCGTTTCACAATAAGTGACTTCCTGTCGACGACAAATCAATATCTAGGAAGTTGAATTAGAAACATCATATTACAGTACCATGAGGCTTGTTACAACATCGAAAAGATCCTCGCTTCCTGTTATGAAGGTAAATCCTCTCTGCAGACAGAGACGATCCCTCTAGCCCTAGGGTGGGTCTAGTAACAAAAGGACATGCTAAAGTGTTGCTTTCTAGTTAATGAATGAACAAAACACATGGTAGATTGACCTACCTTGAATCCAATGCAGTTGATGTTGTAGAAAGATTAGTGGTCTCTCGCTCCTGCCTTGAGAAGTCATGATCCATTCATTGTCACGCCCAGATACTTGCACATAGGACAAAGAACAAGAACAACATATAGCAACGTAGTTTCACTCACAACTATTAGCCACTAAAAGAGGGCTAAACATATCATATCAAATAAACATCATAACACAATAGTGGAACCAAACAGTAGTCATGCATATTAATGAGTAGAAGGAAGAGTACAACCGATACTTTGACATCGTGATCTCCTCCAACTGGGTTCAGGCGAAACATGTCTCAACTGTCGGTCAGGGAATTCGGACTCAAGCTCTCTTAGATGTCATCGAATTGATCTCTCTCAATACTATATTTATTACTCTATCTCCTCTAGCAGGTTAGCTATAGTATAATTCTCTTATTCAGCTATTCAACCATTTTTCTATAATGTGTTCAGCTAGCTTCTACTAAAGGAGATAGTTTCTTATATAGTGGAAAGAGAGGAGGTTGGGATGCCTACAAAGGTGGGAGGGAGTCCTATCCTTTAGGAGAGTTCCAAGGGAGGTGGAAACTACTAACTAAAGGAAGGAGTCTGTGGTTGTTTTAGTTCAACCACTCCCCATGACTCATCCCCGAGGTGGTTGGAATGGAACCTCCGCCTCTATTTTTTAAAAACATTCCATAAACATCTTGGCACAGGTGTCTAACTGGCACAGAGTGCCAAGTGGTGCGGGCTCACTGTTAAATTTCCAAGTTGGCACGAGGATGTAACGGATTACTCACGCCAAGGGAAAAATAGGGATTTTAAGATCTCTGTTAAGGGAAATTTCAACAAGAAGAATATTGTTTCTTTCATCAAAATGGATGCAAGGATGGTTTTTGCAAAGCATGAAACTGTGTATTGGTGACATAAATGACCCTCCAATGTGCGAGTTGGGGATTGCAGGGACTGTGACAAAATTTTGTGTAACATATGCCTCCTAAAGTATGAAGTCTGAGTGAGAGGGAGGGGTGAAATGCTTTATGAGAACACGTTCAAACCAAACACCGCTGTCAGAATACCTACGATTAAAAATACAATTGATATCTGTGATACATGAATCATGTGGCATGGGCGTAGCCATCCATAATAGAACATAAAAAAATTAGATCCAATGTATGGACACAACCATCCAGTAGGAAGGATCAATAAATAAACTCAGGTATGGTCACAACCATCCAATCAAAAGATTCATGCAATAAGTCATAATAATCCACAAAAATCCATAGCCTGGAGTTTATCAGACAAAAACCAAGGTCTTGCGCTCCATCTCAACCTGAACAAGTACAATTTCGAGCATGTGAATGTATGAGTTGAAGTCGAACATGTATGAAAATTGCTTGATTACCAGCTAATGATGAAAGCTATTAAAAAACACGAGAGAAACCACCAATGACGATGATGGCCCTCAAGGTACAAAAGGTACAATCTATAGAATATGAAAAGTGATTTGATGTCAAAAATCCACAGAATCACTCGGTCAAAGGCCAATGATGTGAACCTTGTGTCGAATGCGAAAAACCTGCCATTGAGGCATGCAAGCTCCAAGGTACCAGAAGGGAGTCTCTAGATCAAATTCCTGGATAATGATCTGAAGTCAACAGGAAGTGACCTAGTCGAAGGAGGGCCATAATTTTTCCCACATCATCGGCACAAGACAGACGAACATGATGAAAGTGGATCAGGACCAACAGGAGATCAAAGGAAGGTTGACAACTTGGAGAGGAAAACTTCTCTTGAACATATCAACAGCACGACACTGGATTTGGCAGTATTTGATATCAAATAATCTAAGGTCATAATGATGTGGCAAAGAACATATGAGAGGTCAAAAGTGATTACCCAAACCCATGAAGGAAAAAATGACTAAATGTGATGTCCCCAACCTGACACAAATGTAGACAAGTGCCATGTTCAAGAGCGACATACTACCAACATAACTAAAACTTTGTTCCATTTTCCACCACCATTTCTAGCAAGTACCCCAATTATTTTTTAAAACGAGCTTGAAGGGGATGGCATATGCTTGTACTGTAATTTTTTCCTTTCGAAAAATCCATCCTAGTACATTTTACGAGCCCTAGGAAGGAGGAACTCGAAATAATGTCATGGTGACGAAGTCCGATGTCATCAAGGTTTACCGAGTCTAAAAAAGGGATAACTCGACATATTTTCATGTTTTAGAGAGCTTGAAAAGAAGGCATAAAAGAAAACCCCAACTGCCCCTTTTCGTAGGTAGTCTCATAGATCCAAAAAGGTAGAAAAATGTGTCTGAGAGAACCTCTTAGTTGCGATAGGCTAAGGTATTCCTTTTTTGTAAATAATCCATCCCAGCCCGAAAAAGGTTTAAACGTATACTAGGTAGATATCGTTTCATAGCCATTTAATGAGTTCAAAACGCCAACAATCTCGGAAATCTTTTCAACTTTAGAGAGTCAGAAAAGAGCTAAAATATGACTCCAGTAGTGACTTTTTCGTGTTTTTACCCAGTCCGAAAAAGTATAAAACATAACTCGTTACTTCCTCATTGTCGCATGAAAAACCTGTTGTTGCACAAGATACATGTGTAAAACCTATTTTTCGAAAATAATACAATAAAATAATCAAAAAACATGTTTTAAAACCTAATTAGGGTTGTGGAAAAGTTATAAAAGGCCAAAAATGGTAAAAATAATTACTTTTCACTTTTTACCTCTTGTGGAGGAATAGTTACCCATTTTACTGTGCAATCTTATGGTGACGATAGCAGCTAATCCACTAGATAAATCACAAATCCGTTAACTCCAGGTAAGAACTGAGATCCCTCTTGTCATTTTAAGCTATTTCTTGCTTCCTACATTTGTCAATTTCAAATTTTGGGGGAGAAAATGTAAAAATTAGGGTTGCACGGTTGGCATGGGTTTCGGGCACGAAGTCGCGCCAACTACCCGATTTTTAACACTAGGGCGCGCCAGTGATGCAAACCACTTCCTAGCAAAAATATGCATCAAATTTCCCAGTTGTTTACAAATTTAAGGGTTAAAATTGACTAATACCACTCTTGTATGTGTGTTTACAGGTAGAAAGAGGCAAAATGGTCATTGAATGGAAAGAACAGGAACATAGTGAAGAAGATGAGGTAGCCATGGAAAATGAGGGAGTTATGGAAGCCCTCAAAAACTGTAGTTTGAAAAAAATCTTTCTAACACCATGTATTCAAGCCCAACTAGAATTACGACAGTATCTGATCAGTATATGGGACGAAAATCAAGAGAATTTCATCCTAGGGGATCAATAACTTGAGATTGATGTCTCTGACGTGTACTTCATCATAGGATTATCGTGGAGGGGTGCAACACCACTCCTAACTAGCACCCAGCCCTGCATGGAAAACATGACCATGGTGATAGACAGGGTATGTCGAGGAGTGCGGAAAGGTTCAAGTAGTGGGAAATTTGATATACAGACTATCCCAGATTTGACACTACGCATGGTATTGCATACCATCACACGAGCTGTAGGATCACAAGCACTACAAGAAGAAAAAAAGACACATTTTCTTCTTGCTGTAGACTACATGGCACTGACCATCTACAACTGGGCAGAGGTCGTGACCATAAACATGAAGCACCAACTAACCAAATGTAAGAATACTAAACTAAAACAATTTGGTTATGGATCTATCCTAGTATCGCTCTTCCTGGAATGATTACCCATTTTTCAGTGACAAGAGGTTATAGTCCTAACACCACCAGCGAGAGAACCACGGATGGCCCGATGGGCAGCTCTGATGCCAAGGGCAGGGGGTGGCCAACAGATGTTCTGGAGGCCAGAATTCTTCGATTGGCTCCGTAAACAATTGATTTTCATGGAGGACTAGCCCTACTCTGGCACAGATTTCATTGATGATCCAGACCCCCACTCCCAGAGGGAGAAGATTAGGATGAATATTTAGGTGAGACTCATTTTTTAAGTTTTATGAGTATTATGATTTTTTTGTTTATTTATGCATGTTCTGACATTAAATCTGTGTAAATGAAAATGTTGGCCTAGAGAGACCTGCCGGTATGTCACCGATAGCGACGCGAATCCCTCGCAATTTCTACCCTCAAGGCGAGGGTGACGAGGAAGATGAAATAGTGCGCAACCTAGAGGGGATCACACGAGGAGTCCTAGATTATGCATGTTTTGATGATGTTCCTTGCGCCAACCAAAGACATACCATAGGAGTGCCCAGTCGAATTCACCAATTGCTGAGGTAGCTAGTATGGGCTGTGAAATGTTATCATGAGCACCATGCTGATTAGACACCTAGGGTTATTTTATCTACATATTTTGCGAGACATGATGTCTTAGGATGTAACAGAAACACACATATATTTTTTGAATTTATGATGCACACAGCTGCAAACATGCGATATATATATATATACATCTATTTACCTACATGGATATTTTACATATGATGATGCTTTTACAAATTATGCAAATGTCTATCTAATACAATGTTAGCCATTGTATCAGTTAAACTGTTCATTCGTCTAGGAATATGTGGATAGGTAATAAAATCAAAATTTATTTCCAACAAACGAATACGTAAATACAATCTCAGAATGTGCAGATTTCTAACTGAATAATGATTATTAAGTTGTAGAACAACAAGTTGTGAATATAGATTTACAAGAAATGCGCATATGCCGAGGTTGATCGCCTCAGTTAATAGCTCAATGACAGTGCTATATTCAGCAACATTTTTTGTAGTTCATCCTAGAAAAATACCTTGTAGATCTATCAACTCACCAGCAGGATCATAAATTACCCAAGCTGCCGAAGACAAATTCTTGGTACTGCGGGAAGCACCATCCACGAAACTGACATAAGGGGTAATAGACATCTGCACAATAAACAAGACCCAATAAGCAGGAAAATGAACACAAAGCACACCAAACCCAAAAACATATACAAAAATGAAAACAACACCTATGCACACCTATTACGCATGAATGACCCACGCATAATATTTTTTGAGATACAACCCATTTCTGGGTTGTTCAAGAGGATGACCTTCGTAGTCAATTAGCTCATAGGCCCCATTCTGCAACACACATTTGACGATGTAGGGACCTTGACACATAGGTTAAAATTTCCTACCCCCAGCTTATCACGAGTTTGGTCATACAAGAGGAAGAGATCTCCTTCAAAGAAAGAACGAGGGGAAACTGATTGATAAAAATGAGCTTTGACCCGCTTTTACTGTGCTTTGATAATGAGAGCAGCAAAGTGGTGGGTTTCATCTAGCCTTTATAAATATAGGAGACACTCTTCTTCTGGCGAAGTGTTCGGCAGTAATTCAACAGCCAAATTGAGCAAAGGTATTTCACATTCAATGGGAAGAGTAGCTTCCATGCCATAAACCAATTGGAAAGGAGTGAACCCGGTTGCGTTTTTCACCAAGGTTCAGTATGCCCAAAGAGTTGAAAATAACATGAGATGCCAATTTTATTTGTGGATCCCAATCGTACGCTGAATAATTGTGACAAGAAATTTGTTCACAACTTCAACCTGGCCATTGGCTTTAGGGTAGTACGACGTTGAGCTGTCGTGACATAGACCCAACTTAGAAGTCAACTCCGCCACCATATAATGCCAAAAATGGGAACGATGATCGGTAACGATGGCTTGAGGGACACCAACCTAGCAATAATGTGATTGAATATCAACTGAAAAGTTGTCTTACTGTCAACGGCAAGTGTAGGCATTGCTTCGACCCATTTGGTGAAGTAGTCCATGACTACGATAATATAAGCATGTCCCTCGGCCGAGTGAGGGTTACACGTCATAAAATCGATGCCCCACTTCACAAAGGGACCAATGGTAATGACAGGGTGAAGAGGAAAAGGTGGCACATGCATATTTCATTGATAAATTTGGCAATCATGGAATGTACTAACTGCAACAATACAATCCTTGAAAATAGAAGACCAAAAATAACCAACACGAAGAATTTTTTGTGCAGTAGCATAACCAGACATGTGATTTCCACAGATACCACTGTGACAATCATTCAGAGCTTTCTCCGCTTCCTCGAAGGTCAAACATCGTCGGAGTATGGAATCAACTCCAATACGATAAAGAGTATATCCAACTATATGATAAGGTTGCGACTGATGGTGGATGCATCAGCAGGCATCCTTCATCAACTCAGATCTAAAAGATGAAGTTTGGCGATAGACGATGATATCACTGTACCAAGGATTGAGGGTGCTAATCAAGAAAAGTGAATTTTCTGGAATGTAATCCTTAGAATGAGAAGGAGCAGATTCAGAAGGGAGAGAACAAAGTAAATCAGCAAAGACTAGTGATTTCTTAGATTTGGCAGTAGTAAATTCCAAATAAAACTCTTGGAGAATGACAATGCACTTTGAGTATTCTTCCCCCAGCAATTGTTGAGACAATATGTAGGTCATGTGGTTGCATTCAGAAATCATATTCACTGTATGCAAAAGGATATAATGATGAAAACATTGAATAGCTTGAACAGCGGCCAACGCTAACTTCTCGACATGAGCATAACGCGTTTCAGGGTCAAGAAGGTTACGAGACAAGTAATAAATAGCATGCTCATGACCTTCATCATCCTCTTGTACCAAAACCATGGCAATCGTGCTGAAAGTGGCAACCAAATAAAGCGGAAAATCATGATGATAATCTGGAGGGCGCAGGAGAGGAGCATTGATCAACAATTTTTTCAATGCATAAAAATATTTCTAAGTGATCTCATCCAAGTAAAAGGGAATGCCCTGCTTTAACAATCGTGTAAATCCTTTAGCTACTTCGGCATAGTTAGGTATAAAATGGCGAAGAAAATTAGCTTTCCCTTGTAAAATCTTCAACCGATGCAATGAGGAAGGAGAGGGGAGATTAATAATAGCCTGAACCTTGAGAGGATCCAAGCAAATTCCGTCTTTGGAAACGATAAACCCTAATATTCTACCGGAATCAACGCAGAAGACACACTTGTGCAGATTAAGCCAAATGTTATAGTGTCTACAACGAAGAAAAATCTGACGAAGATGGTTAGGATGATCTCTACGCTTAGCTGAATGAACTAGAAGGTCATCCAGATAAGGTTGAACGATGTGAAGAATATCATGAAAGGCATAAGACATCACGCGCTGAAATGTGGCCCCGACATTCTTCAAACCAAAGGGAATCTTCTTATATGAAAAGGTACCCTAACGACAGATAAAGGCAGTCTTGTGTTGATCATTTGGGAGAATATTTATCTAATTATAACCTAAAAAACTGTCCATAAGGGAAAAAATCTCACTCCCGGCACAGTCATCAATGATTTGATCGATGAAAGGAGTAGGATAATTATCCTTAGGACAAGCTCGATTGATATCATGATAGTAAACACAGACACGAATAATGCCCTGCTTCTTATCTACAGGAACAATATTAGAGATTCATTCTATCAAGGGAATCAAATAAATGAAACCAGCTTTGAGAAACTTTTCTACTTCGGCCTTAATGGCAGTAGCTTTCCTAGGATGCACCGGACAGAGACGTTGATGGACAGGTTTCGAACCGGGGTAAGTAGGAATCTCATGTATCACAATGATCAGATCAATGTCGGGTGTTTCTTCATAGGACCATGCAAAGACATCACAGAATTCGTGAAAAAGGCTAGTATAGACTTGCACTTCATCCGAAGAGAAAGTAACCCCAATATGGATGTTCTCGACGATTCCCATTTTAATGGAAATGTCAATAGGCATCATTTGAGTGATATTACTCAAGTTACCTTTCGAAAAAACCTCATGGACTTGAATAGGTGTTTGAAGTGGAGGAGAAGGAACGTAAGAGGAAAAACGCTCATGACAGGTAGACAAGGCTCCGAGGCTTGGTAGAAACGAGGAACGATGATGAACATCATCCCACGGTAGATCATCAAGAGACAAGGTTTCCACAATAGCCTCATTGGAAGGAAACACTTCTTTCAAAGGATCCGGTGAATCAAAATCACCAAGCCAAGGGGATTAGGAATAGATGTCAAGAGTTACGCTAGAAGGAGCAGAATCATGATCAGAATCCGATGCAGTAATGAGTTGACAATAATCAATTTCAATCATAATCAAAGGCATCAAATCACCGAACAAATCAATCTATTCAGGAGAAGGGATAGCCCAGGGGTCATTGGTGTGAGAAATCATGTTGACCTGAATAGTATTTAGTGGTGGAAGAGGGAAAATTCCCATGAGTGCAAGATCCTTGAAAAGGCCTGGCCCTACACTCTCATAAGGATTAGGAATCTTATCCATGTACAAAACGTTGTTCTCAGAAGAAGAAGTGAAAAAAGACAATTGATAAATAGTTATAATCTTTCCTTCTTATGGAAACTTCAAAAAACAAAAGAGAGTGGATGGAACACACAACATGGTGTGAGTCCAAATGCGTCTGAGGAGAAGATTATAATTGAGTTTTGCATCAACAAATTCGACCTCGACATTGACTGTCTTCCCTTCTAACATGATCAGCAAACTAGCGAGAACACGAAGAGGTTTAGATTCTCTTCCATCAAATGCTTCAAGGGCATTGGGTGATGAAGTAAGAGGTGGAGAACCAATGGCTTTCCAAAAAGTAGATGACATAACACAGGTAGATGCACCCTCGTCCATGACAACTTGATGAATATTCAAACCATTAATACCAACTTGAATGATGAACGCAATTTGGTGTGGGAGTTGTGAGACGAAATTCTCTAAATCGAAAGTGAGAAAGCTAGTATTGGCAGGATCAATCCCACCTATCGCAGATAGAAAAGATTTCCATTGCGAAGAACAACTCTGACTTACTTCTAATGCAGACATTGTGGACTACGCCTGAGCCAAAATCTTCAACAATACTATAATGCTGAGCGGCATGGGCGTTGGGATTGTACGAAGACTTACAGAGCACACCTTTGGAAGGTGGTCACACAACAGATTCAGTGCTAGGCCGTTCAATCTTAAGAGGGCCAAAAATAGGAGGAGGAGGAGGACCATTAGCGATCTCTTTCCCCACTACTTGATGCGAACCAGAATAATATTTCGATCAAGTAGAAATAGAAACGGGTGCAAAACCGTTCATCATGAATACTTGCGAACTAGATGGAGTAGAGGACTGAGGATGCTCTACCATCTAAGTCTGCTGAGGGAAAGGTTCTTTAAGAATGGTTGGAGCTCCTTGGGTGTCTTTGAGTAATTGACTCACTTCAGACCATCGAGGACATTCCTTGGTGAAATGCTCATCATCACAAATCAAACAAGGATACTTTCGTTTGCATTTAGAAATATCAGCAGAACAAGGTTTTGGAGAATCCTGTTTCAGGGTATCTGTTTTGGCTTTACCTTTACCCTTCTTCTTACCTTTGGAAGCGTTATCTATAGGATTGGCCTGAACAACATTCACTTCTGCAGGTGTACCAGAACTCGAATTTGACTGAGAAGCTACATTATTGGAAGAAGTAGACTTCTGCTTCCCAGAGTTGGATGAAGGAGACTTCTGAGAAGTCTACGATACATAACCAATAATACCGTCAACGAATGGAGTTGCTGGTTGTTTATAAGTTCCAGGTCAAGGAGCATCAGGGAAGATATAGTACAATGCACCAGACTGAGAATAAACAAGATCAAGGTATTGCACGTAAGAAATGGCTTGTTCCTCAGTTATGCGTGCCCCCATACCAATATCTTTGGCAATTTGATTGACAAAGGAGGTAGTAAACCAATGAGTTAGAAGTTGATCAGGTATCTTAAATTTGATCATGCGACGACGATGTCGCCACTCATGAATATGATCCGAGATATGAGTAGCTCCATCCTGTTTCAATGAAGTGAGGAGGTGCGTCCTAGTCTCATAGCGGATGGGTAGCTGAAAATGTGTAAGGAATGCCATGGCCAAAGAATTGAAATCTTGGAAAACTCCACAAGACAACTCAATGTACCACTTTCCAGCGGCACTAGTAAGAGTTCACTAGAAAAGACGAAGACGAATAGAATCGCCAACCTAAGAATTAGAAGAACACCAAAAATGGTATGTCATCACATGCGTTTGGGGATATTCACTAGTTTTACCTTCAAATTTAGGACAATCACCATGAATCTTGGTCCGAACCAGAGGCCAATATGGATTATGAAGAATAGGATCATTTTTCAACTTTGACACATTGGGTAATTCCAACCTAGCAAGAAACAGTAATTGAGTCTTAAAAGTCATCGGAGGTCTTTGATAAGGACCTATTTGTACATTCCACCCAATCCGAACAGGATTTTGTCCCCATACATTCTGTCCTGAAGAATTTGGATTATAGGGATTAGAAACAAGAGAATTCGATTGACACTGGGATTGAGGACCAGGATATTGACTTGAAGCAAAACACTGAGGTCCTTGCTGAGTAGCATAAGGATTTTGCTGCGGAATGTAAGCATGAATTTGAGGTTGTTGATACAAATGTTAATATTAAGATTGCTATTATACCGGTTGATATTGAGGTTGCTGGTACACCGGTTAATTTTGAGGGTAAGGAATCTGAGGTGCACTATATACTGGTTAATTTTGAGGGTACGAAATCTAGGGTGCACTGTATACTGGTTGGTGTGAAGCTTGAGGGTAATAAGTTCCCTGCAGTTGCGTAGGTTGAGCTTGCAGAGTAGGTTGATTAGGTTGCTGGGTAGGGTAAACAGGTAAACCTGGCTGCGAAAATGAAGGAATCTGCTGGTAGGCAAGTTGCAATGGCTGCTGAGATGGTTGAACCAGTTGTTGAAATGGTTTTTGAGGGCCACCAGGTTGACCTTGTGGTAAAGGTTGGCCTAATGGTTGAGATGGTCCAAGATGTCCCTAATGACCAGATTGACCTAGAGAAGGACCATAATATTGTCCTTGTGATGGATAAACTTTCCCCCCAGGACCAAAAGATGATCTGGGTTGAACCATAGGTTGACCCAAGAGACCAAAGGGTTGTCCATGTTGGGCCAAATGTTTTCCTTGTAAAATTTGGCCTTATGGACCATATGGTTGTCCCTGTGAACCAAAAGCAGGGCCCTGTTGAGCTGAAGGTTGTCCCTGAGAGGGTTGTCCTTGTAAGCCAAAGGGTTGCACAGGAAAAGTAGGTCCCAAACGAGTAACAGACTGATAAGGATCATAACTGGCCTGATAAGGATCTATAGGAGGCATGTAAACTAGATTCCCATGGTCATCATAATGATGCAGATATTCATATATGGGAGTACTAATAGCATCATAGCGATGAAAAAGAGGATTTCTAGGAGGTGGAGGCTATTGAGAACCCTGAGAATTATGCTGTTGAACAACCAACAGATATTCTTCAAAAGTGAGACCGCGAGGAATCACAGGAGTAGTGGAAACTGAACTAGAAGCCACACAGATAGTAGGTTGGACTAGAACAGATGTAACAATAACCAACGGATTTTATTTCGAGGGTAATGGTACTGATGAAGTTTGGACTGAACTCCGAGGAGGAGTTACTATGCTGGATTGTGCAATGGACGCAACACCAGACATAATCTGACTCGGAGACCTATAGCCAACTGGAAGTGACACCGAAGGTGAAGAATATTGGATATAGGCATGAGAAAGATCTTCAGGAAAGAGTTGATATTCTCATATGGATATAGGCATCCCTTCAATGCCAATAGAACTGGAGGAATCCATATTTGATTCTCCTGTAAGATCTTCGAAAAGACTACGGGGACCAGGAGGTACCGCAGCAGAAACAAAAGGCGATCCAGACGTAAGAGGAGGAAATTCCCCTTTGTCCCCAAAACTAGACCAAGCACTTGAAGGAGGCCAATTGAACTCAATTGGCTCGTCAATTGGAGACTGAGTAGCAAGGGATTGGATAGACGGAAGAATAAGCTACGAGAACTCTGCAAACCTAGTGGATTGAGGAGTTTCGAAAGAAGTGTCTGGAAAAGAAATACCACTAGGAGGTAGTGAAGACGATGAAACTGGATGTTCCACCACTTTAACTATAGATAAAAACATGAAGGAAAAGAGATAACCAATCGAAAGTGCCAAAATCAAGAACCAAGGAAATCAATCAGACCAAGCAACAAACTTTAATGGGTATGTAATCGTAGGTGATTAATTTTATAACACTGAAACCAAAATTCAATGTTTTATGTTTTAAGAGTCGAGAAACAGGAAAAAGATGACTCTAGTCACTTTCAATTTGAAACGAGCATGAAAGGAAAAGTGCTCGATGATATTTTACTTATTTAAAGAGTCACGAAAAGATCGAAATGACTAGTTAGGTATTCTAAGCAAGAGGGTATACCAAGTTTTTGTGAACTACCATATACACTTTGGTGATCAAATGAAACGGAAATGACCAAGGACTTGACGTACGTGCAAGTAGTCTCCCCGAATGCTGTGTTTGGTGTATTATGGTTACAAGGCAACAGAATTGGCTTCCTATGGATAAAGGATTGCAACCTAGAGGGGTCTCTCTTTATGGGGAGTACAAGTCCGTACTAGCACTGTCTGAAGCCAAGAGGCAAGCGCTAGCTACTAGGTTTTAAGACGCCGGAACACGTCTCTAGCCTAAACCACTAGAAATTTTTCGTTAGGTTCCAATGTTTCCTTAGGTTCATTGAGTAAGTTTTAAAGTTAATCTTGAATTATGTTTCAATTTCCATGCCCTATCGAATGTATAGCTAAAATTCCTAGATGAAAACTATATGCAAATGAACATCATTTCAATTTGATGAATGCTAGCTAGAAGAAGGACGGAAATATTTCAAACAAGTAAACAAAGAAAATATGCGAAGAAACTTTCTAATGACCTAGATACAGTCAATCAAAAATGAATTTCCTTCCTAGATTGACAAATTCTAGTTATGTAAAGGAACATTTCACTTTCAATGCAACAAAAGAATGCAAAGATATTTTTTGATTTTTTCAATGAAATGGAGCACACATTGTACTAATTCAATGGAAAACAAAATAAACACTAGTTTGATTTTTCCGAAAGTAAAGTTGTGAAATTTAATGACTTAACCAAAGAGAAATAGACACAAAAAAATGTAAGCTAATGGAGCAAACTTTCAAACGATAAAGAGAGTTCTAAAAATGATCCAAACAAGAAAAATAATCAATGCTCAAAGTGTTGAAGAAGAACGAGTAATCGACAAAACAAAAAGACCATTCAAATCAACAAAACAAAAAGATCAAGAAAAATTAGTCTAAAAAACCAGAACGATACTGACAACAGTCAAAGAGACTCGTTCCTAAACAGAAGGCTCGGAGTGCAAGAACACCTAGAAACCCTAATGTCTTAATTGACACCCATAAGACAATGGAAAAACGACTGAGGGAAACAAGTCTACAGTAGTCTACATAGTCTCCAAAGGCTTAAACACACTCAAAATAACCCATAGGCATGAAAAAATGATCAAAAAATGCATTAAGGGGTTCAATCCAAGACCTATAGGGATGGGCGTGACTGTAACGCTGTAGTATGCGCCATATAGAGGTTGGCACGAGTGCTAAAAGAGAAACATGCACCAATCGGCACGACTGTCCAGACAAAAACATGCCAAGCTAGAAACCTATGGACAAAGAGGAAAAAAACCCTAACCTAATGAGCAGAAGTCAACCTTGACTCTCTGGAGCTGAACAGATAATGGAAACTCAACAAAAAAACCAGAAAAAATATAGATAACTAAACCAAGAGTAGAAAACAACCCTACAGGATGACACGACAAACTCGCACTGATCCCCAATGGAGTCACCAATTTGTTATGAAGGTAAATCCTCTTTGCGGACAGAGATGATCCCTCTAGCCCTAAGGTGGGTCTAGTAACAAAAGGACATGCTAAAGTGTTGCTTCCTAGTTAATGAATGAAAAAAAGACATGGTAGATTGACCTACCTTGAATCCAATGATGTCGATGACGTAGAAAGAGTAGTGGTCTCTCACACCTACCTTGACAAGTCACGATCTCTTCGTTGTCACTCCTAGATACCTGCACATGGGAAAAAAAACAATAACAACATATAGCAACGTAGTTGTTGGAAATTGGGTTCACCACTCCCCGTGTGTTTCACGACATTGACTAACCGCCTCTCGTGGATCCTAAGTCTAGCGATTGTAGCGGAGACTAATGCCTGTGGGTTTTGGTCTAATGGCAATTATGATTCCAAAAAGAGGTATTAGAGCTGTTGGGGTTCCCATGTTTTGTCCAGATTGGCAAGACCAAAAGATGAGACAACATCAGAACCACTTTCAAACATCAGGATCTAGCCCTCCTGGGTCGAGAGAGGGATCTCTCTATATAAGCAAAGGTTTTATGTCTTTGAAGCTCAAAAGTCAAGATATTAGGCTAGTTATAGGCTCAAGGTTTGTTTGTTTGATTTTTGTTTGGTTGTTGGGAATCAAGAAAGAAGGGTTTCAATATAAGAAAAGGTTGTATAAAAGGATTATAGACAAAGGAGAGATAACTTAGAAAACATTTAAGACCATTGGGAAATGGAGTCAAGAAAAGGTTTACTTGCTAATCAATATGCAGGCTTTCAGTTGGGCTAGTCATCTAAAGCATTGGATCTTAAAGATGATAGTGTGACATGAAATGGTAAGAGAGAGGGTGAAATAAAGGAAACTTCCAAGGTGACCTTTCAGAAATCAGATCTAGGGATAGGGCATGCCATTGGACAACCTATGATCCAAAACCTAAAAGGTTAACTCTTCAGACAAGGAACATTAAAGATTCAGAACACAAAGGTGGAAACCTAGGATCAGAGAGAGAATTTGAACTCTCAATTCTTTGGTATCTCTATTATGGGAACTTAGAAAGGTTTAATCAAGTGAAAAGGACTCTAGTGAGGCAGAGATGAAGATCTAAACTCCCAGTATCCAAATTCATTTAATCAAAGCCTAACAAGAACATCTGAAAACAGTTTCATAAATTCATACATCAGCTAGTAGCATATGTTTTGACCACTACACTGGTTAAATTAGCTTGAAATAATCCTCAGACGAAACATACAACAGAAAACATTAAAGGCAAGGAGAGAAAAACATAGGGTACCTAACAAGGGTAAATCCTATGCCAGATTTTTGATGCGAGCTAGTAGAAATGAAATGTAATGAACTACAAGGTAAAACAAATACAGAGATAGAAAAACATCACCGCTGCTTTAAATTAGGATCCAAAGAAATGTGCTTGTCATATTAAAGAGCAACACCAGGAATGTACAACATTACCAACAGCTTGATATTCAGTCTGAAAACATCTTCCTCGGCCTATCTTACAACTTTACACAGAGACTATGTCTCAAAAGAAACAACTTGCAATTCTCAGATATCTGATCAACAACCTTTACAAGGAGTTCCTTCGTGAATTTTATAGCTAAATGAGAGACAGAGGGGGTAGATGAAAACTAAATGCAGCATTAAAACTCAGAAGAGGAAAAGGGCCAAGGCCCATTCTGTTTTAAATTCCAGGCATTTATCTTCAGTACTCTTCGGATGAAAAAGCAGTCTTCGTCAGGCTGCAAATTACTCCAGGTATGTCTCTGATGTACTTGTTGTAGCACTCTGTAGGATTCTGGTGAACTGAAAAAAGGTAGATCAACGATTTCAGGTCTACCATACTGTGTAAAAAATGTGTCTGATAGCATAGGACTGTTTTCAGGGGGGAAAACTTCTCATGGACACAACATAAAATAAAACCGTATGAGTACTATGTCCTTTCTCAGGAGGGGACATTCTGCTGATGTAAACACCCTGATGACATGGTTTTCTGTGCATTGGACCTTCTAAGTGATCCATGATGTCTTTGATCTGGTACCTTGCCTTCAACTATTGACTCCAGGCTTCAAAAATCTTTGATTACCGGTCTTAAATTCTTTGATCTTTCATTGATACTCCTTTGCTACTCCATTCCTGTCTCTGTCAGTGAATTCTGCACTTTAATGGCTCTGGAAAGGTTTTACAGAGTTTAAACCTTTTCTTTTAATTAAATTCATGTCATAATAGCTTCCTAGGCCTTTACTCATAATTTCGATCTCTGCACATGGCCTTCCTTGTGTTCTTTGTCACTGCAACAGTGACTGTGAACCATGGCGGTTTTCCGCCGGCCTGTAACCCTGCAAAACACGTTAAGAAAACCATGCATGGGGAGGGTGGATGCAGTGGGGACAGTGAGAATGGTAGTACAGCCTGGTGAAATGGTGGAATAGTGCAGGGTGATGGTGAAAAAACGTAGCGAAACAATGGAGAATGATCTGGAGAAGGTTGGCGGAATGCCACAAAATTTAATGTGAAACTTTGACATTTTGACCTTTGAATGAAATATAAAGGGGACGGATGAAAATGCAACAAAAATATATGAAAACACGTGGAATGGGTGATGCGGCGGGACTCGGTCAATGGTGGGGCATCAGAGGGAAACGAACGGTGGGCCAGGGGTCCCTTTTGCCTTGAACTAACTCCCAAGAACGCATCGGAGGGAAAAAAACGGTGGGCCAGGGGTCCCTTTTGCCTTGAGCTAACTCCTGAGCATCTTCGTGGCGTGATCACCGTTGGATGGACAGCTTTAGATCGGATGGTGTACACACATATCACGCCGAGTCCACAGTCAAACGTTAACACACGATGGTGGGTGGTTTTTAAATAGTTCTCGAAGACACATGTCCTGTGGTGAATGGCATCGCTGCGAAATGAAAAATACCGCCCACCTTCCAAAGGCGTTGCGATAGAGGCCACCAGTTTCTACACAGGGCGCAGTGCGGGGACCACCGAGGCAGATGAAATGCGGGCCGTTGATTTGCGGATCATACGGATGGTGGATATGCGATCAGAGCGGTGAAAGGGGTGGGCCACGGACACTATGGAGTTTGTGAAGACTGTCCAATCTGTACAGATCGATGGTTAATAAAGCTCTCGATATCCAATTGCACTAAGTGCTTTTCACCTTGGCGCCTGGTCTTGGCGCTGGGTTATGTGGGGGAAATGGCTTTGGGGGCTGGCCAAAGGGGCTAGGCTCTGATATATGTTAAAATATGGGTTTCGGCCCCTTTTTAATGCAAGTTGAGGCCAGAAAGGGGTAACGATAGCAGAAAAAAAGGGAAATTAAACCAAATGAGGGGTGTGTGTAGGATTTAAAGGGGATTTTGGGATAATTTAGAGGAACAAGGGGAGGGAAAAAGAGAGGGAAATAGGAGCTAAGTGAAGATGAAATAAGGGGAAAGGCCTTTGGACACTATTTTACAACAGAGAGGCTTGGAAACAGTAGTGGAATTTTACCAAATGGCAGAGGGTATGGAGAGGCTTTCAAGGATGATGTGTTTTCAGGAAAAATGCATTCCTTGAAGGCTCAAAAATAATTTAGCTCCCTTCTTGCTTGTCAAGGAACTTATAGGGGGCTAACAGTGGCTCCACATGGGGATGGCTTCTTCTTGAAGGAGTTAAGAATCCAGAAATGATATTTCAGGTAGGCCATATGCTTGATCTTTGAGCCATGTTCCTTCTTTGATTTTCAGCTGCCACAAATCATGAAGACATCACATCAGCAGAAAAATTCTCCGCAACAACTACCTACCCAGACTATGTCCTAACACTTTCTCATCCAGGGTGCATTTGGACTAGCAGACCCTTTACATCATTTATTTTTTACAAACAAGAAAATAAACCTATTCTATTTCTAACCTTATTACTCCCACAGACCAGATTAAACTGTTGGCCTCATATGTTTCTCTACCTAATCTAACACCTGCTAGGATTAAATTGTCCAGCATATTTCTTCTCTACATTCTACAACAGAAATTTAAAAACAGTCAAACTAGGATTAGACAGTCTAGTTTGCTATGGATCCAAGGCATAAAGACAGTTGCACATGGACAGAAACTTGTAGAAAACTGAACAAAAAATCTTTGAAGGCTTGAAATCTGAAGTTTTGAAGCATCCTTCTTTTCTTTGTGACTCAAGTTTTGAGCTTGTTAGAGTCACTTTCTCTTCTTCATTTCAGCTCTAGTTTTGGGCATGTTAGAGCTGATCCTTTTCTTCTTTGCTTGCTGGTTCAGATTTTAAGCATGTTAGAACCAGTTGTTTTACTTCTTTGGCTCAGGTTTTGATCATGTTAGAGCCAATCATTTTCACTTCAGAGGTTCATGTTTTGAGCATGTCTGAACCTCCCCTTTCTCTCTGTTTTTTGAAACATTTTCTCTTTTTTCTTGAAAACATAACATAGCAATGGTATTTACAATGGAAATGGAAACTGGAAATTGGAAATCAGCAGAAGTAGTGTTTGAGCATCCTGCCATTGACAGGACCCCCAAGCAGCTCTGTACCATCTAGTTCTTGTATAAAAAAGGAATTTGGGCCCACAGTGGCCTGGATGATGTATGGACCCTGCCACAAACTGTCAAACTTACCGTGATTTTCTTTGTCCTCTCTCCTTGAGTCCCAATTCAGAACTTTATCTCCAATTTTTAAGTCACATGCTTTTGTTCTTTTGTCAAACAACTTCTTTATATTTTCCCGAACCTTCATAGCTCTGTTATAGACCTCTTCCCTTGTTTGCTGGAGATGAATTGTTTGGTTTATCCTTCTTACCATGCTATCTTCTTCTGCCTGAATCTCTTGGACAAGTGTAATCACTGGTACCCCAAGGCTAGTAGGAAACATTGCCTTTGTTCCATAGACAAGCTAATATGGTGACATGCCAATGGATTTCTTTGTTTTAAGCCTGTCAGCACACAGAGCATGCACTAACTTGTTATGCCATGACTTTTTGTTCTCTTCTAGCAGCTCTTTGATGATGGTAACCAGGCTCTTGTTTGATGATTTCATTAACCCATTACCTTGTGGGTAATAATCAGTTGAATGACCGAGTGCTATTTGATACTTGTGACAAAAATCAACCATTTTCTTGGATCCAAAAGCAGCAGCATTATCAGTTATTATTTTCCTTGGGCAACCAAACCTAGAGAGGATGTGACCTTCTAGGAACTTAATGATGACTGAATCTGTGGCATTCCTAGTAGGTATGGCCTCTATCCACTTAGTGAAGTAATATGTGGCTGTTAAGATCCACTTGTGTTGTGCGGAGGAAGCAGGGTGTATTTCTCCAATAAAATCTAGGCCCCATTGCATAAATGGGCCTTCAACAGTGATGGGTTGTAGAGGAAGGTGTAGGAGCTTTCTTTTGCCCTCAAAAATCTGCCATTTATGGCAGGAAATTATCATCTTATGGATGTCATTTAAGAGTGTAGGCCAATAGTAGCCAGCTCTGAGTATTTTTTTAGCAATGGCTTTCCAGTTCAGGTGGCCTCCACACTCTCCTACATGGAACTCTTGTTTAATTCTCTCTACTTCAGTTTCAGGCAAACATTTAAGCAATAGGCCATTTGAATTTTTCCAGTATAAGCATTCATTCAGTATGCAATAGTTTCTGGCTTTTAGCTTTAGGAATCTGGCCTTGGTCTTTGACAATTCAGGAGGGGCATTGAGGTGTGTGAGCACATACAAAATGTTAGAATACCATGGAGAGTTCTGTAACTTCTTCTCAACAGTGGGATTAGTCAATCCTTCCTGCTCATGTAAGGCAGCCATCATGTTAATGTCAAGGGCTTGCAAATTTGATTCAGCCATTAGTTGAGCTAAGCCATGACCTTTGATCAGTTTCGTGGGTTTTATCTCAAGGTCATATTCTAAGATCACAGCAATCCATTTTCCCCTCTTCCCATCTAGGCCTTGGGACAAGATGTATTTAACCACTATGTTTGGCACGTAGGCTATGGTGTGGGAATGCAGTATGTTCACCCTAAAGTATTTCAAGGCCTTTACCAAGGCATAGGCCTATTTTTCCATTATGTTGTATTTCAAGGGTGCATCCCTCAGATTTTTTCTAAAGAAAGAAAGGGGATGTTCCATTCCCTCTAGATTTTTCTGCAGCAGAACAGCAGCCACAGTATGCTTGGAGGAAAATGAAAAAATCAAGAAATATTTTGAGAAATCGGGGCTGATTAGGATAGGAGCCCGGGTGAGTGCAAGTTTAACTGTTTCAAAATATTTTTTAGCCTCAACAGTCCACTTAACTCCCACACCCTTTTTCAGCATGTTAGTCATATTCCTAAGGTGTTCAGCTAAGTTGGGAATAAACCTCCTTAGGAAGTTGATTTTCCCAATAAAGGACTGTAACTCTTTGATGTTTCTCGGGTGTGTGATTTGTAGTATTCCCTCAACTCTTTGTGGGTATATCCTAATTCCCTTCTCGGATATAATGTGGCCAAGAAGCTTAACTTCTTGCAGCCCAAATACAGTCTTTTTAGGATTCAATGACAGACCGAACTTCCTACATTTTTCAAACACTCTTCTCAGATGTTTTAGGTGTTCTTCTTCAGTCTTGGAATAGACTGATATGTCATCCAGATAGATGACAATGAAGTGCCCTATTTCATCTGAAAAGGCTATGTCCATTGCTCGTTGGAAGGTTGCACCAGCGTTCATCAGTCCAAAGGGAATTTTCACATACATAAAGGTGCCCCATGGAGTGGTAAAAGATGTCTTGATTTGGTCTTCTGGGAGTACTAAAACTTGGTTGTAACCTGAAAAACCATCTAACAGGGAGATCCTTTTTGAGCCTACTACTTTCTGAAGAATTTTTTCCATTTTTAGCAAAGGGTAATTGTCTTTGAGTGAGGCTTTGTTAAGATTCCTGAAATCAATGCACAGTCTGATCTCACCTGTTTTCTTTCTCACAGCTACCAGGTTTGAGAACCAATGAGATAACCTCACAAGAACTATTATTCCTGCCTCATACATCTTCTTTATTTCCTTTTCCACTGTAGGCAATTTTTTTGGGTTTATCCTGCGAAGTTTCTTTCTGAAGGGTTTCTGATTTTCTTTCAAAGGTATTTTGTGTTGTATGATGTTTGTGTCATAAGCCTTTAAGTCCTCATAGCTCCAGGCAAACACATCAATGAATTCCTTGAATAGGTCAATGTATTTCTTTTTTATGTTTGCAGGTAGGGATTTAGCCAGTTTAATCATCTTGGGTTTATCTTCAATGCCTATGTTGCATTCTTCGACATCAAAGTCTAAGTTCTCTATAGTGGGCCTTTTCGCTACATCATCAAATTCAAAAAGATTCTCTAGAGGTGCCGACCCCCTGGGTATGTTCTTATATTTCGACTGCAGCACCTCTACTTCCTCTTTATCTGCATTCTCACATTCTTCAGTTGGATCTCCAATCTGTTCGTTTAAAGCGTTTATTTCTATGTTACAGGGTATTTCTTCCTCATCTGAGGGCTCTTCATTTAGGCAGCTATCATCATATTTCAAGTCTGAATTATAAAACTCAAACTCGTTTTTTCCCATTAAGAAATCTTCAATCTTCTTTTATCCTTCAAAAACCTGCCAATATTTTTTGTTGTCCAGCACTGCAGGTCTGAATTTAGTCTGAATGATGATTTTTTGGTCACTGGGAGGATTGTGATACGAACTAGCCATGTAGGCTAATCCATTTGCAATTGTGTTCTGACTCCTAGGGAAAAACACCAGTTCGTATTCTACAAAGGTTTTCAATAGATCCATAGCGTCATTCCTGTATGCTCTCAGCCTAGGATGTTTCATTGTGTATTCACCATTCACTTGTTTTATGATCAACTCAGAGTCTCCATGCATGGATATCCTACGGGCTCCTAATTTTTTCAACAGATTCAAGCCTAGGATAAGAGCCTCGTACTTTGCGATATTATTGGTACATTTGAAGTGCAGGTTATAGGCATGGCTCTCTACGTAGTCACTCTCTGTGTTATCCACCCACACTCCTGCTCCTACAGTTCTCTTGGTGCATGACCCATCAAAATTCAATTCCCATAAAGGTTCGCTCTTGAGCTTAACATCGTTTTTTTCTTGGTGTGGTGTATGAGCTTGTGAAGGGTGACTAATCAGCTATTCACATTGTGTTTCTTGTTCATTCTGAGTTTCATTTTTGGTGCACTGCCCATAGGTTTCTACATCATTTTCCTCTGAGTCTAGAGTAGCCACTATGTTAAAGTCTATGGGCTCTATTTCATTGTTTGTATCTTTGTTTTTGAATTCTGGCCCTTCTAAGGATTCATCATTGCACAGGATGAAGGAGTCAAGATCTGTGTGTACACAGTATAAAGGTGAATTTTCAGGTTTTTCAGGGCTACTGACCAGGAATTTCATTTTTGCCTCTCTATACAGTCTTCTAAGTTCGCTGAAGACAGGGATTGTGGCATATGCCCCATCCATCTGCATTGTACCTTGCAGCTTGGCTCCCCATGACATTGACAGCAACATGCCATACTTAGGTGGCATATCTGCCACTACAACATCCATGACCATGCATTTGGCTAGAATTTGGGTTAAGTTCACACATAAATCTATGATTAGGCCAAGACACTTTACTCTGCTAGAGTCGAATGAATAGAGGTCTTTATAGGGACGGGTTATCTCTAGGCCTAGTATTTCCATAACTACCTTAGGCATCAAGTTGTGTGAGGCCCTAGAGTCATGCATTGCATTATGAAGGATCTTGTCATGGATATTGAGACTGATATAAAAAGGGGGTTCTACCCCTTCTTGAAACTTCTCTTCTATCTTTGGACCCAACAAAAGGGTTGGTTTGTAGAAATTTGAATAATAGATGAGTTATTCACCGATATTATCCTGATTACACACTATTTGAGCTTCATGCATAATACATAACCTCTTCTACCATTGATCATCAATTCGTGGAATTAAAAACAATTGCATGCGCACATTGAAACATTAATCAATCACACATATCAACACAGTATGTAATGGGGAAAGATCACAGCTGAAAAACCCCAACTATATGTATATTATAATGATAGAGAACATGTAACAATACATAGCACAAACTCCTCACAAGCTCTCAGCACTATCTCCAATTTTTACACACTACACAAGCTCAGATATGAACAAGTCACAAGTTCAAATCTCCTCCACCTGTTAGCCTGCCTCTACTGCGCAATCCAAGATGGTTAATTGTGAGATCCAAGTTCAAATCCCCTTGGCTTGTACTACGCAATCATCATTGGAAATCTCAATCAATGTGTGTGCCAATCTCATGCACAGCTATAGTCACAACTGATAGTAGACTCACCCTTTCACCCACCTCTAACACTGGTCTCCACTGAACTGTCCATGCACTGCAGTTAACTAATGTATTCTTTATTTGATTTATGAGTTAATAATTAGTGAATTAATTAATAATTAATTCACACCACTCATCACTAGTGTATTTATCAGTTAGACTAAATACAACTAGTTCAACTAAGTTAAACCGAACACAACTCCACCAACTGTCTCATCAACTCCACCAAACTCTGCCACATGAGTTCTAACTGAATTCAACCATGCAATAGCTCAAATAAACCTTAGGAAAAGCGTATTTCCTTCTGTCAGCTGCATGTGCCACATCCAAGCATCAAACTGAAGTGCTCCAAGAGGATAAGATAATTTTTATAGTCCAAATATTATTAAGAGCTAATAATATTCGACTGATCTATTTTTAGACTGGCAGTCTAAAAATAGACTCCGCCCAGTATGTCTAAAAATAGAGGTCCATCTATGTTTACCAACTTGACCAACCATCCATAAATAACATCCTGCAACTCATAGACCATGATCCATATGTCTAAAAATAGACATAGTCTAAAAATAGACTTTGCGCCAAAAATAGCCTGCAGGCCCACTTAGTGAAGACGCCTTCTTTTCACTAAGCTCCATCATCTTGTTGCATTCTCAACACTCCCTCTCAACAAGATATGGATTATCTGTAACCCCTATCCTGCCTCTGTGGTATTCGAATTTGCTCCTGGTGAGCGCCTTTGTCAAAATATTAGCATCCTGATCCTCCGTGGTAATGTATGAAAGTAACATGATCCTCCGCTGCACACAATCTCTGATATGATGGTATCTGATGTCGATGTGTTTGGATCTATCATGAAATACTAGATTATCCGAGAGTTTAATGCAACTCTGGTTATCACAATAAATCACAGTAGGCTCCAAGTGTGACCCGAACAACCCAACCAGGATCTTCCTCATCCATATAGCCTCGCATGCAGCCAAGCTTGCTACCATATACTCGGCCTCTGCTGAACTGAGTGCCATGAATCTCTGCTTCCTGTTGTACCAAGAAAGTACAGTCAACCTGATACTGAAGATCCCTCCAGATGTGCTCTTTCTGTCCGTTGGGCTCCCTTCCCAATCTGCATCCGTGAAGCCACATAGCTTCACCTCATCCTCCTGTCTGTACCACAATCCATATCCCGATGTGCCTCTAAGATAACGCAATACATGCTTGCCTGCCTTCTAGAAGAGCTTGGTTGGCTTAACCATAGCTTGTGAAAGCTGGTTAACAGCATAGCATATATCGGGTCGTGTATTGACCAGATACATAAGCGACCCCACCAACTGTCGATAAACAGTGGCATCCACTACCTCCGTTGAAGTAGCATCCTCCTTCCTCAAACCACCAGGAAGAGGAGTATCAACAGGCTTGCAGCCATGCATGTTGAAATTCTCCAGTATCTCCCGAGCATACTTACCCTGAGAAACAACCAGTCCACCACTGCGCTACCAAATTTCCAATCCCAGGAAATAATGAAGGAGGCCCAAGTCCTTCATCTCAAACTCTTTTGCAAGATCCTCCTTGCATGAGAGTATCAACAGCTCATCACCTGTCAAAATCAAATCATCTACATAAAGTACAATGATCAGCAACTTACCCTCCACCACAATCTGGTATAGGTTAGGATCTGCCTCACTCTTGGAGAATCCAAGTCCGGTGAAATAACTGTCTATCCGTGTGTACCAAGCATGAGGTTCTTGTTTCAACATATACAGTGCTCTCTTGAGCCTGCACACATGCGACTCGCTGCTGAAGATCTCTAAACCTTCGGGCTGCTCTATGTACACCTCCTCCTCAATGAATCCATTGAGGAACGCAGTATTCACATCCATCTAATGAATGTGCCACCCCATCTGCGGTGAGAGAGAAAGAATCGTCCGTATGGAGGAATACCTTGCGACAGGTGCAAAGTTCTCCTCATAATCGATCCCCTCTATCTGTCAGAAGCCTCAGGAAAAAAATCTTGCCTTGTACTTCTCCACACTCCCGTTAGCTGCCTGCTTCACTTTGTAGATCCATCTCAAACCCACCACTGATTTCCCTTCCGGCCTTGGGAGAGTCTCCCATGCACTGTTTCTGAAAATCGAATCATACTCTTCCACCATGGCATCTACCCATGCAGGGTCCTCCACAGATTCCTCGAAAGAGGATGGCTCTGTCATGAAAAATTTGCTCACAAGAGCCATGTATCCAGTGTACCGGTTTGGTGACTGTCTCTTTCTCCGATGTGCTGTAGGTGGTCCTACAACCTTCTCTGCATCTTGAGCCAGTCGCTCAGCTTCTGTAGTGCGCTTCTGCCCTCTGATGGTTGGTGATGCATGAGTGGTCTCTTCCATTCCATGAACTTCCTCTTGTCGCTGATCCACATCCTGAAGTTCATCCTTAGGAACTAATAGCTCCTCCTCTACATGCAAGTGTGGCTCCCTCTCAAGCGAACACTTCATGGCTTTCTCCTCCTGAAATTTGATATCCCGTCGCACAACAGTCTTGCGACTATCTAGAAAATACACACGATAGTTGTGGGGTGTATCATTGTACCCCACAAATATCCCAACCTCTACGGTCGGCTCCAGCTTCTTCCTGGCATCCTTCGTCACATGACTGTAAACAGGTGAACCAAAAATCCTCAAATGGGAAATATCAGGCCTCTTACCAGAAAACGCCTCCTCGGGTGTACTCATGCCAAGTATCTTGTGAGGACAATGGTTCTACACATATACTGTAGTATTGCACGCCTCCACCCACAAGTGAATGGGTAGGCCCTGATCATGAAACATCCCCCGTGCATCACCCACGATCGTTCTGTTCTTCCGCTCAGCAACCCCATTCTGCTGTGGGTTATGAGGTGCTATGAGCTCTCTTCGAATTCCTTCTGCACTGCAAAAGTTCTTGAATTCGCCAGAGATGATTTCACCACCATTGTCGCTCCTAAGAGCCTTCCCCTGCTTCCCTGATTCCTTCTCAACCAGTGCCTTGAACTCACAGAAATTTGAGTATGTCTCACTCTTCTTCTGCATGAAGAAGATCCAGCACTTCCGATAATAATCATAAACAAAGATCACATAGTACCTGTGCTTTGCTGTCGAAGCTACTGAGAAAGGTCCACACACGTCTGTGTGAATTCTCTCAAGGATCGTCGTGGCGTGACTATCCTTCTCGTGAAAGGTGGCTTTCAGAAATTTTCCCAAGGTACATCCCTTGCACTGATATGACTGCGCAAGAGTACCCTTAGGAAGCCCAGTAGAAATCTGCTGCAGTATCTTCAAAGCTCCAAGGTGAAGGTGGCCCAATCTCCGATGCCACAGCTCGCCATCATCCCGGCTCACCACTCCTTCTGCCTTGCATGCCATTGTTGCACAGCCATCTACCTGCAATTTATAAAGGCTCTTGACTCGAACTCCTATCTTCCGGGTTTCTCCAGTTTTCTTACTGCGCAGGAAAGCCTTTCCCTCGCTGAAGACAACATCATATCCTTTGTCTTCTAACATCGCCACAGAGATAAGATTCTTCTTCAATCCTGGAACATGCATCACTTCCTTCAATACGAAGGGTTTACCAAACTCCCTCTCAAAGGAAATGGTACCGATACCGATCGCACTGTATCTACCATCATCGCCCATCTCGATGTGCACTCCAATATCTTTCTCATCCAGATTAGAAAACAAATCTCGATCTCTTGTCATGTGAAAAGACGCACCACTGTCCAAGAACCAAATTGAACCCATCACACTTGATACCAAGCATGTGATCAGTGAAAAATCCAACTCAAACTGCGAGGCTAAGGCCTCTCCCGCTGCAGATCTAGCAGCCTGCTTATTTTTCTTCTTCTGCGGACAATTTGTGGCATAATGTCCATGCTGGTGATAGTGAAAGCACTTCACCTTGGACATGTCCTACTTCTTGCCTTTCGCACTGGATTGAGAATATTTCTTTCTCTTCCCCATCTTTTCTTTGGTATCCAAAGTGCAATTCTCTTCATCAGATACCTTTGATGAAGATCCGTCCCTGGTACTCTACCTTATCTCCTCTTGCACAAGATCCGACCAAAGTCGCTCCCATCCTGGAAATTTCTCCCGACCATTGACAGAGTCCTGATAGGAATGCCAACTCTTCGGAAGCCCAAGGAGAGCCAAGCTCACCAAGTCCTCATCATCTACAGTCACCCCCACACTTCCCATCTCATCCCTGCATTAGGTGAACTTCGTGAGGTACTTGGGCATACTGTCCCCTTTCTCCATCTTAATGTTCCTAAGTTTATCCTTGACCGCCAACTTCCTCTGGTCACTCTTGCTTTGGAATAAATATGTCAAGGCTTTCCAAATCAAAAATGGAGAAGCCTTACCATGCAGCCTGAACACTATGTGATCCTTCACGCCCTCCAACAGAATCCTTCGACACTTTGCTGTCTTCTTTTGCCAAGCCTCAACCAAGGCTGCATCGCTAGGCTTTGGAACTTCAACATCTATGAACTCCTTCAGCCCATTGTCATCGAGCACCGCCTCCATCCTGTCCTTCCATGCAATATAATTCAATTTGCCCTCAAGGGCATACTCCAATCACAATCTGTTGAAAGACATCTCAACTTCGCCACCAAGAAAACACTGCTACAAATTTGAATTCCACCAGCTCAAAACTCAACCGCTTCTGATCTGAATTTGTGAGAACAAAGTATTTCTAGTACAGAGATAGACTATAGGGGCATTTACTGGATATTTCACCTTTCAAAGAAGGGATGAATCCAGAGGCTACCTGGCCCTCTTACAGACTCTGCCTAAAGAAATAAAATGTAATCACTGTAATAGATCCGATGATCAACTTTGCTCTGATACCATGTATAAATTTGAATAATAGATGAGTTATTCACCGAGATTATCCTGATTACACACTATTTGAGCTTCATGCATAATACATAACCTCTTCTACCATTTATCATCAATTCGCGGAATTAAAAACAATCGCATGCGCACATTGAAACATTAATCAATCACACATATCAACACAGTATGTAATGGGGAAAGCTTACAGCTGAAAACCCCCAACTATCTGTATATTATAATGATATATAACATGTAACAATACATAGCACAAACTCCTCACAAGCTCTCAGCACTATCTCCAATTGTTACACACTACACAAGCTCAGATATGAACAAGTCACAAGTTCAAATCTCCTCCACCTGTTAGCCTGCCTCTACTGCGCAATCCAAGATGGTTAATTGTGAGATCCAAGTTCAAATCCCCTTGGCTTGTACTGCGCAATCCTCATTGGCAATCTCAATCAATGTGTGTGCAAATCTCATGCACAACTATAGTCACAACTGATAGTAGACTCACCCTTTCTCCCACCTCTAACACTGGTCTCCACTGAACTGTCCATGCATTGCAGTTAACTGATGTATTCTTTAGTTGATTTATGAGTTAATAATTAGTGAATTAATTAATAATTAATTCACACCACTCATCACTAGTGTATTTATCAGTTAGACTAAATACAACTAGTTCAACTAAATTAAACCGAACACAACTCCACCAACTGTCTCATCAACTCCACCAAACTCTGCCACATGAGTTCTAACTGAAGTCAACCATGCAATAGCTCAACTAACCCTTAGGAAAAGCGTATTTCCTTCTGTCAGCTGCATGTGCCACATCCAAGCATCAAACTGAAGTGCTCCAAGAGGATAAGATAATGTTTATAGTCAAAATATTATTAAGAGCTAATAATATTCGACTGATCTATTTTTAGACTGGCAGTCTAAAAATAGATTCCACCCAATGTCTAAAAATAGAGGTCCATATATTTTTACCAACTTGACCAATCATCCATAAATAGCATCCTACAACAAACAGATATGATCCATATGTCTAAAAATAGACATAGTCTAAAAGCAAGGCACCTAGCCAAAAATAGCTGCGGAGCCCACTTAGATGAAGAAGCTTCTTTTCACTAAGCTCCATCGTCTTGTTGCATTCTCAACATGGTTGATAATCACTTAGATTGATCGTGTCACTGTTTTCACCTATATTTAACGCTTTCAAAATTTGGCCTTTATATACATTCTGAGTGGCCAGCTAAGAGAGTGGGACAGAGATTTTAATTTTCGCAATCTCACCTTCCAAATTGAAAGTGGGCTGAATCTTTGGGATGTTCAACTCTGTTTTTCTAGTCACCACCTTGGTGGCAGAATCAGTGGGCTGATTCTCACTTAATATCTGAGGCTTAGGAGCTGTTTATCGGGAGCACCAAGCTGCCGGTGCTAGTGCTGCTGGTTGGTTGACTTTGTTTATCAGTGTTTTGGTTGTCTTTTTCTTTGCTCTTCCCAGAACTCTCAACTACTGATCTGTTACTCTCAGTAGCTGCTTTAGAAGTTTTCTCAGGCATTTTCTTGATGGAAATCTTAGAAGCCTTTGGTTTGGGGGTGTCTAGAATCTTTTTTCTTCTACTTTCATACTATTCTCTGACCTACATGATGGCGTGTTCAAAACCCAACCTGTAATCCTCAGAATCCAATATTTCCTCATCCCAATATGAGGGTGAGGGTTGATATTCCTCTGTGGAACAGTTTTGGATTGAGTTTTCTACTTCAAACATGTTTATTTTGGTTCCCTCATACTCTTCTATGATTCCCTCATCTTTATCAAGAAAGTTTTCTTGACATGGGGGAATAACTTGCTGATCTGAGTCTCTTTTCCTATTGGGAGTGATATTGTTTCTTCTAAAGTTCTGGTTCTGGTTATGATTTTGGTTTATATTCTGATTACTAACTGTGACATCCATTTTTTCCATCATTTGCTGTAGCATTTCCATGTTTTTAGATAGACGGTCGTAATTGGGATCAGACGTGGAAGCTACAGTGTCATCTCTATATGTTACCCTCTTTTCAGCCCTCATTTTGGCTTTCTTTTCAATCAGGTCAGCCTCTACACTCACTGCTCCTTTTTTCATGTCTTCCAAAGTGTTGTAATCTCTCTCCCTAAGCTGGTAGGCCATGTCAGCATCAAAGCCTTCGGGGTATTTCATTAGGGACAAACCTTGGGGAGGTTTCATGTGTGGAAGAAGAGCGTTATAAACGCTATTAAAACTTGTAGAGTAGTCATGGACACTCTCTCCTATGTTTCTCTTAAGATTCTTGTATTCTGCTAGGATTTGGAGAGGGTTTGCCTTAACTTCCCATTTGTTTATGAAGGTCTGATATAAAGCAGGAAGGTCTTGGATACTATTAAGAGGTAGGCCTTTGAACCATTTCTTCACATTACCTCCTAAGATCTCGGTAAAAATTCTCATTTTGACTGTATCATCATCTATATCCATGTAGTCAAAATAATATTCCATCCTATCTACATTTTGTTGAGCTGTGGTAGACTCTTTTGCAGTGAAGTGTGGGATCTTTGATTAATAATAGTTGGGTAGGGGCACTAAGGGCTGGGGTAATACCAGAGGTGCATACCAGGCTGCCATGATGATGTTATGAGGAGGTAAGGGGTTGGCTTGAGCGGTTGGTATATGGATGGCAGGGATACTAAGACCAGTAGAATTTTGTTGAGAAGATTTAGGGTGGAAGAGCCCCAAGTTTTGAATGAAGTGAATATCAGGAGGCGTATATGGAGGGGTTTCTTTGTCACTAAATGTTTGACCACTATGAGATGGTGAATCGGGAGGCTCAAGTTCTGGCTGGTCTAGGACACTGAATGACCTAGTTCATGGTAATCTGTTTGGTAGGTCTAGGTCAAAAGGTGGGATTGATAGAGATGTAAATTCTTCTGGTGCAGAGTTAGCTCTATGGATGTGGCTAGAAATATTTGGTCCTTTAGGTGTAGGAGATATCTTGAGGATGCTCTCAGGGTTGTCAACTATTTCAGGTGGGTTTGGGTTAGGATAAGCTCTTGTGTGAATGGTTCTTAAAGCTAGAATGATATTTTCTAACCAAGCAGCTTAGCCCTACTTGTTACTTCTATTATGGTTGATGTTGTTATGGTGGCTGGTCTCCCAGTGGAGTCTTACATGAACCAAGATAATCAGCAGGCCTACTGATCACCAGTGGAGTCTTGATATTTAAGGAACTATGGAGTCGCCAGGTGGAAGGTTTAGGATATTTCTAGGGGTTACACTGTCCACCACAGTGCTTATGTGATGTCCCTTTTCAAGGATATCCTGAAAACACAGCAAACTCTAACCAGAGATGGACTGGGAGGGCTTTTACCAGATATTTCACCTCTAAAAGAGAGTGCGATCTGGAGGCTACCTGGCCCTTTCCAGACTCTGTCTAAGAGTGTGGGAGAAACACAACCAGTGGTGTAGAAAGTGGATTTTGCAAGTGGAATTGTTTCACTTCCAACTTAACCATATATTCTGGGTTTCTGAGGCTCGTGGGCTGTAGTAGGATGGAAAATACTCAGAAGCTCCCTAGTATGGTCGCCATTATGTTGGGATTCCCATGTTTTGGCTAGATTGGCAAGACCAAAAGATGAGACAACATCAAAACCACTTTCAGACCTCAGGATCTAGCCCTCCTGGGTCCAAACAGGGATATCTCTATATAAGCAAAGGCTTTATGTCTTTGAAGCTCAAAAGTCAAGATATTAGGCTAGTTATAGGCTCAGGGTTTGTTTGTTTGATTTCTTTTTGGTTGTTGGGAATCAAGAAAGAAGGGTTTCAATATAATACAAGGTTGTATAAAAGGATTCTAGACAAAGGAGAGATAACTCAGAAAACATTTGAGACCATTGGGAAATGGAGTCAGGAAAGGGTTTACTTGCTAATCAATATGCAGGCTTTCAGTTGGGCTATTCATCTAAAGCATTGGATCTTAAAGATGATAGTGTGACATGAAATGGTAAGAGAGAGGGTGACAGCAAGGAAACCTCCAAGGTGACCTTTTAGAAATCAGATCTAGGGACAAGGCATGCCATTGGACAACCTGTGATCCAAAACCAAAAGGTTAAATCTTCAGACAAGGAACATTAAAGATTCAGAACACAAAGGTGGAAACCTGGGATCAGAGAGAGACTTTGAACTCTCAATGCTTTGGTATCCAGCTTATGGGAACTTAGAAAGGGTTAATCAAGTGAAAAAGACTCTAGTGAGGCAGAGACAAAGATATAAACTCCTAGTATCCCAATTCATTTAATCAAAGCCTAACAAGAACATCTGAAAACAGTTTCATAAATTCATACATAAGCTAGCAGCATATGTTTTGAACACTACACTGGTTAAATTAGCTTGAAAAAAATCCTCAGATGACACATACAGCAGAAAACATTGAAGCCAAGGAGAGCAGAAACATAGGGTACCTAACAAGGGTAAATCCTATGCCAGATTTCTGATGCGAGCCAGTAGAAATGAAATGTAATGAACTACAAGGTAAAACAAATAAAGAGATAGAAAAACATCGCCGTGCTTTAAATCGGGATCCAAAGAAATGTGCTTGTCATATTAAAGAGCAACACCAGTCATGTACAACATTACCAAAAACTTGATATTCAGTCTGAAAACATCTTCCTCGGCCTATATTACAACTTTACAAAGAGACTATGTCTCAAAAGAAATAGCTTGCAATTCTCAGATATCCGATCAACAACCTTTACAATGAGTTCCTTCATGAATTTTATAGCTGAATGAGAGACAGAGGGGGTAGATGAAAAATAAATGTATCATTAAAACTCAGAAGAGGAAAAGGGATGAGGCCCATTTTATTTTAAATTCTGGGCATTTATCTTTAGTACTCTTTGGATGAAAAAGCGGTCTTCGTCAGGCTGCAAATTACTCCAGGTATGTATTTGATGTACTTGTTGTAGCGCTCTGTAGGATTTGGTGAACTGAAAAAATGCAGATCAACGATTTCAGGTCTGCCATACTGTGTAACAAATGCGTCTGATAGCATAGGACTGTTGTCAGGGGGGGAAAATTCTCATGGACACAACGTAAACTAAAACCGTATGAGTACTATGTCCTTTCTCAGGAGGGGACATTCTGCTAATGTAAACACCTCAATGACATGGTTTTCTGTGCATTGGACCTTCTGAGTGATCCATGATGTCTTTGATCTGGTACCTTGCCTTCAACTACTGACTCCAGGCTTCAAAAATCTTTGATTACTGGTCTTAAATTCTCTGATCTTTCACTGATACTCCTTTGCTACTCCATTCCTGTCTCTGTCAGTGAATTTTGTGCTTTAATGGCTCTGGAAAGGTTTTACAGAGTTTAACCCTATTCCTTTAATGAAATTCATGTCATAACAGCTTCCTAGGCCTTTCCTCATAATTTCGATCTCTGCACATGGTCTTCCATGTGTTCTTTGTCACTGCAATGGTGACTGTGAACCATGGCGGTTTTCCGCCTGCCTGTAACCCTGCAAAACACGTAATCACGTTAAGAAAACCATGCATGGGGAGGGTGGATGTAGCGGGGACAATGAGAATGGCAGTACAGCCTGGTGAAATGGTGGAACAATGCAGGGTGATGGTGAAAAAACGTAGTGAAACAATGGAGAATGGTCTGGTGAAGGTTGGCAGAATGCCGCAAACTTTAATGTAAAACTTTGACATTTTGACCTTTGAATTAAATATAAAGGGGATGGACGAAAATGCGACAAAAATATATGAAAACACGTGGAATGGGTGATGTTGCAGGACCCAGTCAATGGCGGGGCATGCAGTTAATCCAGACCATCCGATCTCCAGAGGAGATCGACGGTTGAGAATGCATCAGAGGGCGACAGACGGTGGGCCTGGGGTCCCTTTTGCCTTGAGCTAACTCCTGAGCATCTTCGTGGTGCGATCACCGTTGGATGGATAGCTTCAGATCGGATGGTGTACGCGCATATCGCGCTGGGTCCACAGTCGAATGTTAATGCGTGATGGGGGGTGGTTTTTAAATAGTGCTCAAAGACACATGTCCTGCGGTGAATGGCATCGCTGTGAAATGAAAAATACCGCCCACCTTCAAAAGGCAGTGTGATAGAAACCGTTGTTTTCTGCACAGGGCGCGGCGCGGGGACCACCGGGGCAGATGAAATGCGGGCCGTTGATTTGCGGATCATACGGATGGTGGATATGCGATCGGAGCGGTGAAAGGGGTGGGCCACAGACGCTATGGAGTTTTTGAAGACCGTCTGATGTGTACAAATCGATGGCTAATAGCGATCCCAATATCCAATGGCGCTAAGCGCTTTTTGCCTTGGCGCCTGGTCTTGGCGCTAGGTTACATGGGGGAAATGGCTTTGGGGGTTGGTCAAAGGGGCTAGGCTCTGATATATTTTAAAATATGGGTTTCGGCCCCTTTTTAATGCAATTTAAGGCCAGAAAGGGGTAACAATAGGGGAAAAAGGGGGAAATTAAACGAAACGAGGGGTGTGTGTAGGATTTAAAGGGGATTTTGGGATAATTTAGAGGAACAAGGGGAGGGAAAAAGAGAGGGAAACAGGAGCTAAGTGAAGATGAAATAAGGGGAAAGGCCTTTGGACACTCTTTTCACAACAGAGAGGCTTGGAAACAACAGTGGAATTTTACCAAAGGGCAGAGGGTATGGAGAGGCTTTCAAGGATGATGTGTTTTCAGGAAAAATGCATTCCTTGAAGGCTCAAAAACAATTTATTCCCCCGCTTGCTTTTCAACGAATTTATAGGGGGCTAACAAGAGCGACAGGTCTCGAGTTTGAAACTCACCCGGCTGGCGTTGGGGGTGAGATTGTTGGACATTGTGTTCATCGCTCCCCGTGTGTTTCACGACATGGACTAACCGCCTCTCGTGGATCCTAAGTCTAGCGATTGTAGCGGAGACTAACACCTTCAGGTTTTGGTCTAATGGCAATCGTGATTCCAATAGTAGTTTCACTCACAACTATTAGCCATTCAAAGAGGGCTAAACATATCATATCAAATAAACATCATAACACAATAGTGGAACCAAACAGTGGTCATGTATATTAATGAGTATAAGAAAGAGTACAACCGATGCTTTAACATCGTGATATCCTCCAGCGGAGTTCAAACGAAATGCATCTCAACTATCAGTTAAGGAATTCAGACTCAAGATCTCTCAGAAGTCATCGACTCGAGCTCTCTCAATACTACTTTTCTTACTCTATCTCCTCTAGAAGGTTAGCTATAGTATAATTCTCTTGTTCAGCTATTCAACCATTTTTCTATAATGTGTTCAGCTAGTTTCTACTAAATGAGATAGTTTCTTATATAGAGGAAAGAGAGGAGGTTGGGATCCCTAAAAATGTGGGAGGGAGTCCTATCATTTATTAGAGTTCCAAAGGAGGTGGAAACTATTAACTAAAGGAAAGATTCTGTGGTTGTTTCAGTTCAACCACTCCCTGACTCATCCTCAAGGTGGTTGGAATGGAACCTCTGCCTCTATTTTTAAAATACATTCCATAAACATCTTGGCTCGGGTGTTTAACTGGCACAGAGTGCCAAGTGGTGCGGGCTCAATGTTAAATTTCCAGATCGGCGCGTGAGGATGTAACCGGTTACTTGTGCCAAGGCAAAAATAGGTATTTTCAATGCTCTGCTTAGGGAAATGTGAACAAGAAGAATGTTTCTTTCATCAAAAGGGATGCAAGGATGGTTTTTGCAAAGCATGACACTGCTTCTTGGTCACAGAAACAACCCTCCAATGTGCGAGTTGGGGATTGCAAGAACTGTGACAAAATGCTGCGTAACACTTCTAGACCTTTGACTGGAAGATTTTGTTTGGTGTTCGATATCAAATCATCTATTCACGCCTTACGAAATGTGCTGCAGTATCTTGAGGGCCATTGACATTAATGGTGGTTCTCTCACATTTGTTAACAACTCACATCATTAGCTGATAATCAAATGTTGTCTTTCCATGTTCGACTACAAATCATATATTCGCATGGCTAGACTTGTACTCGAATGATCGAGTGAACGATATAAGAAGACCCCGGATCTAGTTTTAGCCATCTAGGCTTTGATTTCAGGATTGTTGTACACATCAGCTATACGGTGACCTTACATACATATTGTCATCCAAACATGGACCTATACATGTAAGCATGTATGCATCTGGGCAACATTCCAATGAAGATGACTTTCTGAATTATGTACATGTTATTAGATTGCTTATGTGCTGAATATGGGAATTCCTACCCTCATCAATTATGATCAAAGAGGATATATCATGATGTAATGTATTGTAATATTGATGGGGGTGACCACTCCGCTTCATCTCCATCCCATCACAGTTTAAAGAATCTCAATCAAATGTTTTTATTATTTGGATCTCATGCTTTAGGGGGAAATTGTTATAGATCAATTTGGGCACCATTCCCATGACCTGGTTAACTGGAAATCATCTCCAGAACCAATGATCAAGGGTCTATCATCCCCTATCATTTCAGTTTCTATATGGCCTAAGACAAGAACAAGACAAATCAAGAAGCACTTTAATCAAGCAAAGGTTTCCAAGGTTTGAAGCTTATTGTATAACATATGAAAGCTCATCAATACAGGCTCTAAGGGGCCTAAGTGCATTGCATATGCAAGTAGCCCCATGCAAGGCTACTCTACAAAGCACTTCTCGACACTCACAGGTGCGTTGGTCACATTGGGAGAGAAATCATCATTGTTCCGGAATCTACACTTGGCCAGTGCCTTCTAGAAGAGTTTACATGTGTTAAGCTTCGAATCCAAGTGTCCATTTCACATTTACATGATTAGGAACATGTCTTTCCTATTATTTGAAATTCATTGATTGCAAAAGAACCTTCAGTTCATCTATAAATTGAACACAGATCTGAGTGTTTGAGAAGGAAGAATTTGAGTAGAGAAATGTTGGAGGATTTTCAATTGAGAGCTAGATTTTTGTAGCTACTACTGGAGAGATTTACACTGTGATGAGGCTTGGGGACGTTGCTGGAAGGGTCACTTCAAATCAGTCACTTGGTTGTAACCTCTCCTTCTATCATCAATAAAGAATACAACTTATTTTTCCCTATATACATCTGTATTAGCTTTGATTTTCCATATTCCAAGATCTTAGTTGATGTATATGGTTTATGCTTTACTGATTTAGAAAAATAACTTGAATAGATATCTATATTATTTCATCTTTATTTTTTTTAATGTTCTTTCTTGCAAGAAGCATTTCGCACAAACCACTTGAATTTGAAGCTGCAACGGAAGTGACAGAAGGAGCCATTTAGAAGCACTTGGATCACAAGTAACCTTCTAATCCTCTCTATGTATATGTTCTTAGTTAGGAGAAATAGTCGTATAGTCTTTCACCTGTTGTTATAGACTAGCACCTATCTAGGGAAGCGTGATTTATCCGTAATTCACAATTCTGGCCCAAAAAACTAGCGACTCCACTGGGGATAATTTCTCTTAGTTCTAGGTGTTTAAGCCTCTGATTTTCTCTACTTATCCACCCAAAAGTTGTTACTCATACAGATTAAACTTTTTCAAAGCCAAATTTTCAAATAAAGTGAGTTAAACAATAGTATTTCTTTTTATATACTGCACCCAATGCACCCTTAGACAGGACACAGTGCTTTGCAGAGCACTGTCTCCCTTCCTAGCCTTCATTGCAGAGCATTGTCTCCCTCTGGAGATTGTGTTGACTCCTGAAAACACCCAGATTCCCTTGAATTTTCCTTTCCACTTTGCTTCAATTTTATTTCTGTTGTGTTTTCAAAATTTTGATCCTCATATTGACCAATGACTCTATATACTTCTTCCTCCTTTGACTAAAAATTTGTTCAATGTTTGTTTAAAAACGTTTTTCTTTATCATTGACAAGTTGATTTCAAAGTACTTTTTATGGTCTCATTAAGAATCATTTCCTTTTGAAATAGGAAATTGTCGTAAAATATTCATTTCCTTGATAGGAGAAATTGTTGTTGAAATCCTCATTTTTCCTTCAAAAGAGAAACTGTTGTTTGTATTCTTCGTTTCTCGAAAGTAAAAAGCATTTGAACTGTTGTTTTAGTGCACTTAGTTTATTTTCTGCATTCATAACATTAAGGACACTGAAAATAAAAACTTGCATTTGCATGTAGAATTTTGTGTGTTTTGCAAAAGGAACATTAGGAAATCTGCATTTAGTTTGTGCTCATTTATTTGTTTTTCTCATTGACTTGTTTTCTCACAAATTATTTGCTCTCTTCCCTTAGTAGCTAAGTCTTTCATTGAAAAAACTGAAAGTGAAAAGATTGCTTATCATTCTTAGTTTCAATTTTAGGAATTCCATACACATCATCCCAGGGAACCTTTGAAAGACAAATTGTTAAGCAATATCAACATAAAATTAATCTCAATTTACTTAACAATGCATTGGAACCATAACGATAACATTTATAAGGTCTAGGCTAGAGATGTGTTCCGACGTCGTAAAACATAGCAGCTATCGTTAACTTGTCTGTGATACATTTTGAGTCTGATACCTCACTCCACATATGTAAGTATATCGTAGCTCATCCACATACTCTCGAGTATATCAGGTGGTGTTACAGTACGATAAGTATAAAGGGGTGCTCTCACTATGCAGTTTCGCATCAAACAACGCTAATATGGACTTGGGCATCCACGTACCTTTGGGTATATTTGGGAGGACAAATTTTCGGTGATATTCATCCACAGTGAACCGAGTCGGTCGCCTTGAAATTGTGATACACCAAACACAACATTCGGGGAGATTTCCTGCCCATACTTCTTGGTTCGCCAGGAGGTATTCTACAGTTCACAATTTTTTAGTAAACCCTTTTGCCTAGTATTACCCTCTCTTTTTTTATTTGTTTTTTGGTTAAAATAAATCAATAATCATGGAAGAACAAAATCCTATCCCTCGTCGTTCATGTATATTAGCTTTAAAACCACCTTTACCACCAGAAGTTACTTCTGGTAGGCGAAGGCGATCACGATCTGCCGAATCAAGTACAATCCATACCTCTAGTGAAACATCATCTTTTAATAAACTAGAGTTATCTCAAATTGTTTCTACACATCCCAGTTCATCTACTGTTATCGAAACAGAGTCTTCACAGCTACCCGTGGTCACCATCCATCCAACGGTGAGACCATACCTCCTGGACCCGACATTATTCAATCACAAATTGATCCAGATCCTGTCTCTTCTTTGCCAAAACATTTTAATCTAGAAGTCAAACAACTGGAAATTGTTCCTACCTTGGTCATCCCACAAATTTCTATAGCCATTGAAACTCCTATATCAAACAGTCAACCACCTGAAATACATTTTGGGCCTGACGGTGAAATTCTTCCAACTGGTTTAAGATTGCAGAAATCCCAAAAAACAATACACCTTTAACTCCAACCCATTTTGGGGGGGACCTTTACCTGTACGATTCTTTTCCTCAATCATTTCCATATGCTTTTGTTGATCCTGGTCCCATTCAATCTCGCGTCGATTTTAAAGGGTATACATTTGGTCAATCAACCATGCCTGAACCAACATATTCGGTTGGGAAAGTTGTTCCAATTACATCAGCTCCTACCCTTTCTACTCTGTCTATGTTCACAACTTCACCAGAGTCATATTTACATGGTGGCCCTATGGTCCCATCAGGTTACAAATCATTATCTGGCACTTTCTCTAGTGCATCTTCAAGACCATGGTCTTTACCAATGTCATCATCTGGTATTTTAACTGGTATTCCTATCGTTAGTACTGAACGACCTGATTCATTATATACATCATCAAGGAAATATCAAGTCGGTCCTTATGGGTCAATTCCTTTAAGTACCATATCAACTAGACTCCCAGCATTTGGAGAAAAATATTTTTCGTCTTATTATTCTCCTCTTGCTAAGGGGCAACCCTTGGTCACCCAATATAACAGTACTCCGTCACTTTTTGGTCAAAATAATGTTGAACTAAATGTTTGTCAATGGCGGCCCACTCTGCCTATCCAACCACAAACGGTTGTACATTCGATCAACTGGTTCAACTTGTTACATACACTTCATTACCACTTGTTAATACATCTTTACCCCTATTACAGAATCAAAATATTGTACATCAACCTTATCAAGCAGGTCCTTCAACTCAATATAATCAAATTTTGGGTCCACGTACTCCAAATCCTTTGGTTAATTTACAACAACATGTATCAGGAATCATTTATTCACAAGTTGTTCTACCATTTTATGGAATGTCACAACTGCAACCTGGTTATACATATCACCAGAATCCAGAATCCAAGTTATCCTAATTTGGGTTATAACATTGGTGGACATACCCCTTGGCAACCTCAAGCGCAAATGCCTCAAACATCATTTCAACAAGTATCATATCCAGGTTTTGGTCAATAGAATCCTCAAGCATTTGCTATGAAAAACAACCCCTATCTGGGTTACTAGCAGCAAATCCCTTATGCTGGTGCTCAAAGGCCTATTGCTCAAGCAATTCCATCTTACCCTGGCTATTCTCAACCTGAACTTAATAGACAATTGCCTTTTGTTGCAACTTTAGAATTTCTAGATTTAAATTGGTTAACCAATGATCCAATCAATTATGCTCCTTGGTGGCCGATGATACCTCATAAATTACCCTCATATATTCCTAAATTCAATGGAAACCCTAGAGAAGATCTGTCGACTCATGTTATGACTTATCATTATGGTGTTCATCAACTTCCTTGAATGATGATTCTGTTCGACTACGTCTTTTCCAACGTACGCTCATAGGTCCGGCTGCTAAATGGTATACTGAGTTACCTAGAGCTTCTTTTGACAATTTCATTGCTTTAGCTACTATCTTTTTGACCCATTTCCAGTTACTAATCAGATACAAAACTATAACGGAACTCTTGACCAACTTCAAACAGAATAATGCCACTCACATTTTTTATCATATTCATGAGTGGTGTCATCGTCAAAGGATGGTTAAGACATTTGTTCATGATAAGATACTTGCTTAATGGTTCATTAAGTCCCTGTTACCATCTATAATTGAGGATGTGGCTAAGGGTGGCATCATCACAAAAGAGAAATTTTTCGCTCTTGCCCAATATTTAGACTTGATTTACACTTAGTCTGGCATGCTTTATGAAACAATTCCTAATGCGTCACGATCTAATTTCAATGTTCCTCCTCAAATAAAGGAATCTCATGCCGAAGACGGATTTATAGGCACTGCAAACACACACCACACTATTGCATCTAATATTTCTCCTACTTCTGAAATTAATTCCATGTCATTTGAGAAAGGCAAGAGTGATAAGCAAACAAGAATTAAGAAAAAGGGGAAATCAAAGAAAAATAAAACTTATAACTCGCAGGAAAGATCATTTGATCAACCGTCTGGACCTCGGAAACCTCGTTATCCATGCATAATCTGTAACGAGGAAAATTTTATTAGGGATTTTGCTCACCATGTTGAAGTCTCAAAAATAATCAAGACTTCCCATGCATCAGCTGTGTTGATAGACCCATCTCCAAATCCGGACACTAATTTGGTTGCTACAGATCTAGCTCCTAGTTCCGAAGTGTTAATGTTATCCACCACAAAACCTTCACAAGATATTTTGGTGTCAACGTGTAATAAATATTATGGTAGTTAGGCCACTAATCAACCTAATACCTCGACAATGAATCCTTCCACTGAATTGGTACCACCTACTGTTATTCCTGAATTGACAATTAAGCCACCAAAGGGAGGAATTCATAAATCGACATATAATCCTCGAGCAAGAGCTGCACAAAATTATAATATAGTTGAAGATTTGGCTCAATCCCCTTCAGCTATGTCTGCTCTTGAGGTATTACAAAATTTTCCCTCCTAGAATCACGCTTTATTGTCAGCCATTGGTGGAATTGATCTGACTGATTCTAATCTTGTCATCTTTAATCATACGGGTTATGTATCGTAGCTACCAGTAGAATTTGCATTCTCCATACAAGTAAATGTTCTCAATCACCTTGTTCATCATATTATTATTGATGAGGGAGCATCTACATGCATTATGTCTCTAAACTATTGGAATTCACCTGGCTCGCCGTGATTATCACAATCATAAATGACGTTGAAGGGTTTTGATGGAAGAACATATAAACCTTGCGGTATTATCAATAACCTGCATGAGAAACTAGGGGGAAAAACAATAAATATTGATGTTGAGGTCATTGACGGACCCCTTGACTATAATATTTTACTTGGAAGTCCATGGGTATATGCAATGACTGCAATTTTTTCTACATACTTTAGAATGATTGCCTTTCCATATAAAGGTACAATCACAGTCATTAGTCAACTATCCTTCTTTTCCTTTGCTTCACAGGCAACTGAAAGCATTCCATTTGTTCACTTACCCCAAATAGAAATTTAGAACCTTGGTGTAGGACTCTTAAAAGATTCCACTCTCATGGGAACCTTTGCATTACCACCGCCTGCGACGTCGGCAGAAATTGAAAATATAGAGACCTGCTACATGATCTCTTCTACTCTATCTTGCTTAAGGGAGAGTATGGGTGATTCTGATATTTCTACGTTAGATGAATTTTTACCGCCCAAACCTATTGAGCTGGCATAGCAATCAATCTATATGGATTGGGTGGCAAATCTGAAATCAGCGTCACCGAGTGTTTGGGTTGATCGTTCCTTAGATTTTGGTACTCCATCTGATCCATTTTACTCAATGTTTTTGACAGATGAAAATATTTTAGAATATATGATGTCAGAAGGAGAACCATGGGAAGATTATCATCATCATTCCCATCTTCCTAATTATGAAGAAAATAATCTTAGTGAACTATATCACCCACCAATCAAAAATTTCTTTTCGAATTCTTTACCAATTAATGTAATCGATTCTGAGCGAAATTATCAAATATTGAAGGAACCATTTCTATCGATATTTTGACCAAACCTGGCGTTGTAGAAAATATTCATTTCAGTATATATTGTTCTCCTTCAGAACTTGAATCATATCGCTCTCTATTTCATGAATTTCATGATGTATTCGCTTGGTCTTACAAGGGAACAGGCATAGATACTAGTATAGTTGAACACACTATTAATATGTATCCTGATGTCAAACCGGTGCACCAACGACTTCGTCCTATTCATCCAAAGAAAGCCACTGCCATCAAATCAGAAGTTGAAAAACTTTTGCATGCTTGTTTCATTTACCCTGTTCCAAAAACTAAGTGGGTTTCCAATATCATTGATGTCATGAAAAAACAAGGAACCATTAGAGTGTGCGTCGATTATCGGGATGTTAATATGGCTTGTCCAAAAGACAACTATCCTACTCCCTTTATCGACCAGATTATTGACGATTGTGCTGGATGCAAAATTGTTTCGTTCATGGATGGATTTTTCGACTACAATCAAATCAATATCTGCTCATATGATCAACATAAGACAACATTCATTTGTCCCTGGGGCACATTCGCTTATAGGAAACTTCTGTTTGGTTTAAATAACACTGGGGAAACTTTTCAGAGAGAAATGGATTATGATTTCAATGACATCAAGCACATTGTTCAACCATATCTAGATGATTTACTAGCGCATTCACGAAATCAAACCGATCACTCGATGCATTTGAGAGCCATTTTCTTACACTGCTGACACTACAAATATGCCTCAACCCACATAGATGTGTGCTTTTTGTTGGTTCTAGTCGATTGCTCGGATTCGTAGTCTCAAAAGAGGGAATTTGAATAGAACCATTGAAGGTTCAGGCCATTCTTGATTTTCCTACAACATCAAACTTACTTCAGATACAAAAACATCAAGGAAAGGCTAAATGCCTGAGAAGGTTCATTCCAAACTACAAAGAAATGGCTAAAGGATTTACTTAACTATTGAAAAAGGGGTTTCCCTTCCATCGGGACCAAGCCGTGTAAGCTTCTTTCGATGTTGTCAAGGACACTCTTGTCCGAGCGTCATTAGTTTATCCTCCTATATCAAAATGATTATTTCCTATATATCGTCGCGGCTGAAACGACCAATTATATGGTTTTGGTCCAAATAGAATATGGAATTGAACATCCAATCTATTATTTGAGTTGTAATCTCAATGATACGGAAGTTAAGTACTCTTACATAGAAAATCTTTCCTTGGCAGCTATTCAAATTGTCCAAAGATTTTGCCATTACATCTGGCTCTGAAAAACAACAATAGTTTCGAATTACAACCCCATGACTTACATCTTATCACATCAATTGTTGGGGGGCAAGTATTCAAAATGGATTTTCATTTTGCAGGAATTTGATTTGGAATTCATCAAATCCAAGTCAAAGAAGTCTTTAGTTTTGGTTGAGCTTCTCTGTGACCTTCCCTCTGATAGTACTACAACTACGTTGGAACCATCTATTCCAAACGAGTCTCTATTTCTGATCGGATCATCTGATCCTTGGTATGGGGATTTCATCATTTATCTCCAAACTCAAAATTTTTGACCTAATAACTCTCGCTCTAAACAGTGACGTATTCGATACCAAGCCAAATATTATCTAATCGTCAGTGATACACTTTATCGTTGTGGTGTTGATACCATTTTAAGGAGGTGAATCATTCATGAGGAGGCTGAAAAAGTGTTAAATGACTGTCATGCTGGGGCTTGTGGTGGAAATTTATCTACATATGCTATCGCGCAGAAGATACTTTGCGCTGGTTACTTTTGGCCTACTATTTTTCGAGATTGTATCCTCGCAGTCAGAAGTTGTCATGCATGCCAGATTTTTTATCGTAAGATCTGTAAACCGCCAGCGCCAATGCATCTCGTTTTCTCTGTGGGACCATTTACGAAATGGGGTATTGACTTCATGACCTGTAACCGTCGTTCGTCCGAGGGGGATGGTTATATTATTTTCGCATTCGACTATTTTACCAAATGGGCCGAAGCGATGCCTACATTCAACAACACAGGACAGACAACTCCATTGTTTTTCTTTAATCATTTCATTGCATGGTTTGGGGTCACACAGGCTATAGTTACGGATCATGGGAAGAATTTTCGCAACCATATGATGTCTAAATTAACTGTCAAGTTAGGATTTTCGCATGATAATTCTACTCATTATCCACAATAAAATTGACAAGTTGAGGCTATTAAAAAAATTCTTAAATGAATGCTTCAACGAATGATAGGAGTCTATAAAAGGAACTAGCATTTGATCCTGTACTCCACCTTGTGGGCGTATCGAACCTCGGTGAGAAACAGAACTGGATTTACTCCTTTTCAATTTGTGTATGGTCTGGAAGCTATCTTACCAATCCAATGCGAAATATCATCGTTAAAAATCGTGATAGACTTGTTACCTGACACCTCAGAAGAAGAAGCGCGTCTTCTTAACCTCATCCATATGGATGAAACGCGTCGTGAAGCCCAATTGGCCAACGAAGTGCATAAGAGACATATAAAGGTGAAATACGAAAAAAAATTCCAGCGTCGCATCTACTCAGAGGGCGACTTGGTCCTTCTTTATGATCAAGAAGCTGATGTAATAGGTACAAGGAAATTTGAGTCATTATGGCATGGCCCATATATTGTCAAAAGAGTTCTTGCTAAGGGTGCCTATGAGTTAGTTGATTACGATGGAATTCCATTGGCACAGCCTAGAAATTGGTTGTATCTTAAACGTTACTATGCTTAACCATGAGCGTAGTAATTTTTTGTATTATATTGCATATATGATGTTGATTTGTATTCACTATATTAATTTATTTTTAGAGTTTTCTTGATGTTAATAATCCACTTTACTTTTAATCGCAGATGTATGAATCTTCAGAACCATTGGTTGGATATGTTGATGGTGCTAGTCATAGTACGCAGAATCTATCCTCTGCAGCGTGAGCCATTTTTTCTCCAAACGACAAGTTAGTGAGTTTTCAAGGGATTGGTATTGGTAGATTGATGAACAATATCGCTGAGAATAGCGCGCTGATCAAACTTCTCTCTGATGTCATTTCATTTGGTATTAACCGCATAATCGTAAGGTTAGACTCACACCTTGTGGTATTACAACTTACTAGTGTTTATATTGTTAGAAATCCAACACTTCTTAGATTGTTCCTAAGGGTTATACTTTTGGAAAGACATTTTGATTTCATTCAATATCAACACATTTCCATAAATTTGAACACATTGACTGATTCATTAGCTAATCAAGTTTTAGACAAACATTTGCAACATATGTAAAGAAAACATTCACATCATTAAATAGGATTGCACAATAAATAAAGGAAAAACTCTGAAATCATATAGATAGATAGTTATAGGTTTTTACAAAATTTGTGCCCAAGACACATTGGTCATCTAACCTCAAAATGTATGCAAAATGTCACAAGTAAACTAGTGGTGCTCATGGTAACATGCTATAGATCTAGAAATCCTACAGAGTAACCGCATCCAACAGTTAGGAACCCCAATAATGTGTCGTTGCAGTCGCATGGGAAGGTCTTCGATCCGACAATCTAAAATCCTGAAGGTTAATATCTCTATGTGATGCTGAAGCTCACTCAGAGTCTTAGCCATATCAAGTTCTTGAAGGAATTCTCTCCCGACAGCCCTATCTGCTGGCGCATCTGCTTCGCGCTCTAGTTCCTCTACTGGTTGAACACGACCAATATCTGTGTTACATCAAAAATTTAGTTTAGTCTTGGGAAAACATAAAAATACAAAAACATTGTATAAACCTTAGGAAAATCAGAAAACATGGTCAAAACATTCTTACCTATTGCACCCCATTGAGCACCTTCTGGTAGTACTAAATCTGGATCTCCTCTAAAATCAATGCCTGCGTATGCGTACTCATCGATGGAGACAATTTTTCGTCGGAAACAGGAAAAGAATGCAGTATAGAACTCAAAACTCGATTGGACTACATACCGACCCATGAATTATACCCATCTCTGCATCTGAGGATATCTAGGATTACTTAAATCCAATGTCACATGTTGTGGCTGCAATAGTGGAATCCGTTCCAAAGCGAAGGAGATAAGGATTGAACCATAACTAGAATTTTTCTTCCTTCCTCCCTTTGCTTTGTTCAGTTGTTCCTTTATATGAGATAGAATATCTTCAGACCAGTTGAAGACTGTTGGCTCTAAGCACTCTAGCACATACTTCATATATGATCTATTTGCTACATGTAGTGTAACAGTGCCAGCAAGTTTAACAATCGTGAAAAGGATAGTTCTCAAAGGAAAATTTCTGACATCTCAAATGCTTATTTTTTCATCTTTTCTAGGTTCTACCCCTGGATAGCAGTACTGTAGAATATAATCCCTCATTGTCTCTCCTCCAATGGTAGACCCTGAGAGTGAAATGGGCAAACATATCCTCGACAAACCTATGAGAAAATACACATCCTCAACTGTTCTGGGAACCACTTTGTTCTTAATGTAAAATTCCTCTATCGCTAGATCCCATGCTCGAACTAAGAACTCCAAGAGTTCTATTTTTTGCCTCATTCTCGACAGTTTGAAGTATTTAAGTAGTCCACAATCTCTTAGGGCTCGTACAGTACCCAGATCATTTAAGGAAATCATATATTTTTCTTCATGTTCTCTTTCCATCCATATAATCATCATTATAATCCGATGGAAACTTGAAATACAACCATAAGATCTATTAGATTCCATTCATTGAAAAATACTAGGCAAATTTTGGGCACACCATGAAAATCAAAAAATTGAACTGCGTCCAACGCACTCCCTGAGTTGATACAGTGCATTGCACATGCAAGTATCCTTCACTGTACCTATGATGCAATGCAGGTTTTGACATTCAAGGGTGCGTTGCCCTCAATTTTGGTAGAATTTACCCTAGGGGCCTTAAAACCATAAAACATTTGCAGAAATTGGAGATGAAATGAATACCAAGGGAAAGAGGAGGTTCATGCTACTAACTTGGATCAAATAGCGACGAAATACGTCAATAGAAACGACTGCAATCGACGACTAAAGTTCAAGGGAAAAATCAGGTTCAGAGCTCCAAAATGCAAATGGTAACTATGGAATGGTACAAATTAATAGTGAAACTACTTTTAATAGTCATTTAATTATTTTCAAGTTAAATTTATTGCTATGACTATAGTTTTATTATGTTTTTTTATCATGAAACATGTATTTTTAATCCATTTGATGTTGTTCTGAATAGGAAATACAACTGATGAATAGATTAGTCGTGCAGATTTATTCAAAGAATGACTTGACCACAAAGCATACTTTTTCTCCTCATTTTTCGAGCTTTGTTAAAAATGAAAGATGATTTGAAGCGCACTTGTATCTCTTTTTCGAGCTTCAATAATAGCGAAAAAGGAACCCCTGGAGTCTTCTTTTAGCTCTTTTAAGACTCTGATAATGTGAAAAGATTGTCGAGCACTTTTCTTTCGAGCTCGTTAAAGTAAATGAATTGATATCTACTTAGTATAAGTTTAACCCTTTCCGGACTGAGATGGATTATTTACAAAAAAGGAATACCTTGGTTTAACATGACCAAAGAGGTTCTCTCAGATATTATTTTACACTTTTTCGGGTCTGAGTGACAAATTTATGAAAATGTACTTATGGAGTTTTCTTTCGTCCTCTTTTTCAGACTCTCTAAATATGAAAAAGGACCGGGCTATCACTGGCGTTAAGCTCGTTAAAACATAAATAGCAGCGGGCTTGTCGATCATGGCAAGAATCGAGTTTCATTCATTGTTAGACTTGTTAAATTATTAAATAGCGATACTTTATTCGCCCAAAGGGTTGAATTATAGATCAAGAAAATTTTATCCTCCTCAAGCTCGTTAAAAAATAAAGAGGTACTGGTCAACAAATGACCGGGGAAAATTTGGGAAAAATGAGCAAGAATTTCATTATGGTAGCAAGTCGCTTTTGAACATGACACTTCTTTCACTCCATTCCGTGACTGTTTGGGTTGGTTAATCATCTTGACGGTTCATTCACACCTATGGTTCATCATACCTTCACTTCGGTTTTGGGTCAATGCTACCAACTCATTACAAGGTCGCCCATATGTTCAAGAGAATTCATCCAGTGAAAACTTCATCCTTCTGCAAAACACTTCCCGACACTTAGAGGTGTGTTGGTCACATTGGGAGAGAAATTATCATTGTTCCAGAATCTCCACTTGGCCAGTGCCTTCTAGAAGAGTTCACATTTGTCAAGCTTTGAATCCAAGTGTCCATTTGACATCTACATGATTGGGAAAATGTCTTTCCTATTATTGAAAAGTCATTGATTGCAAAACAACCTTCAGTTCATCTATAAATTGAACACAGATATGAGTGTTTGAGAAAGAAGAATTTGAGTAGAGAAATGTTGGATAATTTTCAATTGAGAGCTAGATTTGTGTAGCTACTACTAGAGAGATTTATAATGTGATGAGGCTTGGGGACGTTGCTAAAAGGGTCACTTCAAATCAGTCACTTGGTTGTAGCCTCTCCTTCTATCATCAATAAATAATACAACTTATTTTTCCCTATATGCATCTGTATTGGCTTTGATTTTCCATATTTCAAGATCTTAGTTGATGTATATGGTTTATGCTTTAATAATTTAGAAAAATAAATTGAATATATATCTATATTATTGCATCTTCTGTTGTTTCAGTGTTCTTTCTTATAGGAAGAATTTTGCACAAACTGCTTGAATTTGAAGCTGCAACAGAAGCGACAGAAGGAGCCATTTAGAAGCGCTTGGATCATAAGTATCCTTCTAATCCTCTCTGTGTATCTATTCTTAGTAAGGAGAAATAGTCATATAGTCTTTCACCTATTGTTCTAGACTAGCACCTATCTAGGGAAGTGTGATTTATCCATAATTCACAATTTTGGCCCAACAAATTGGCGACTCTGCTGGGGTAATTAATTCTCATGACCGTCATCCCTGAAAATTGGTATATCAAGTCATACCCTTGTCTCCAAAATCAGTAACTCTTGTTTCAAAATAAGGTGACTTCCTATCGACAACAAATCAATATCCAGGAAGTTCACTTAGAAACATCAGATTCCAATACCATGAGGCTTGTTACAGCATCGACAAGATCCTCGCTTCCAGACCTTTGACCGAAATATTTTGTTTGGAATTTGATATCAAATCATCTATTCACGCCTTACGAAATGTAATGAAGTACCTTGAGCGCCATTTACATTAATGGTGGTTCTATCGCATTTATTAACAACTCACATCATTGGCTGGTAATAAAACAATGTCTTTCCATGTTCGACTACAAATCATATATTCGCATGGCTAGACTTGTACCCGAATGATCAAGTGAACGAGATAAGAAGACCTCGAATCTAGTTTCAGCCATCTGGGTTGTGATTTCAGGATTTTTGTACACATCATATGTATGCTAACATTACATACAGATTGTCATCCAAACATGGGCCTATATGTGTAGGCATGTCTACATCTGGGCAACGTTCAAATGAAGATGACTTTCTGAATTATGTACATGTTATTTGATTGCTTATGTGTTGAAAATGGGAATTCCTGACCTCATCAATTATGATCAAAGAGGATATATCATGATGTAATGTATTGTAAGATTGATGCAGGTGACCACTCCGCTTCATCTCCAACCCATCACAGCCTAAAGCATCTCAATCAAATGTTTTTATTATTTGGATCTCATGCTTTAGGGAAATTGTTATAGGTCAATTTGGGTACCATTCCCAATGACCTGGTTAACTGGACATCATCTCTAGGACCAATGATCAAGGGTCTATCATTCCCTATTATTTCAGTTGCTATATGCCCTAAGACAAGAACAAGACAAATCAAGCAAGACTTTCATCAAGCAAAGGTTTCCAAGGTTTTAAGCTTATTGTATAGCATATGAGAGCTCACCAACGTAGGCTCTAAGAGGTCTAAGTGTGTTGCATATGCAGGTAGCCCCATGCAAGGCTGCTCTGCAAAGCACTTCCCGACACTCACAGGTGCAGTGGTCACATTGGGAGCAAAATTCTTATTGATCCGGAATTTCCACTTGGCCAGTGCCTTCTAGAAGAGTACACATGCATCAAGCTTTGAATCAAAGTGTCCATTTATCATCTACATGATTGGGAACATTTCTTGCCTATTATTGGAAAGGCATTGATTCCAAAACAACCTTCAGTTCAAGTATAAATTGAACACAGATTTGAGTGTTTGAGAAGGAAGAATTTGAGTAGAGAAATGCTGGAGAATTTTCAATTGAGAGCTAGATTTGTGTAGCTGCTGCTGGAGAGATTTATACTGTGATGAGGCTTGGGGATTTTTCTGGAAGGGTCACTTCAAATTAGTCACTTGATTTTAACCTCTCCTTCTATCATAAATAAAGAAAACAACTTATTTTTCCCTATATGCATCTGTATTGGCTTTGATTTTCCATATTTCAAGATCTTAGTTGATGTATATGGTTTATGCTTTACTTATTTAGCAAACTAACTTGAACATATATCTATATTATTGCATCTTCTGTTGTTTCAGTGTTCTTTCTTGCAGGAAACATTTCTCACAAACCGCTTGAATTTGAAGCTGCAATGAAAGTGACAGAAGGAGCCATTTAGAAGTGCTTGGATCACAAGTAACCTTCTAATCCTCTCTATGTATATATTCTTAGTTAGGAGAAATAGTCGTATAGTCTTTCAGCTGTTGTTCTAGACTAGCACCTGTCTAGGGAAGTCTGATTTATCCATGATTCACAATTCTGGCCCAACACTATGGCTGACCATGATTGACCATGGTTGACTGTGGTTGACTATGGTTAATGATGGTTAACCATGGTTCATTTTCATATTGAAAAAATCTATCACAATGAGACATTTAACCATGGTTGACAATGATTGAACATGGTTGACTATGGATGACCATGCTTGATTTTCATATTGATACAATCTTTGCCATAATGTGATGTTGGACCATGGTTGACCATGAATGACCATGGTTGATGATGGTTTATGATGGTTGAACATGGTTAATTTTCATATTGAGACAATATTTGTCACAATGTGACATCACATTATGGTTAACTGTGGTTGACCATGATCAGAAGCCCAAGGTATTTATATTGAACCTTAGGATTAATATTATAAACCCTATGAATAATATTATAACCTAGGAATATGAACCCTTATATTAATAAAACCAAAGAATTGATATTATAAACCCAAGGATCTAATAAACGTAAGGGATTAATACTAAAAACCCAAGGGATTATAAACCCAAGCTAATAATGTGAAACCCAAGGGTTTATAAACCAAAGATATATAAACCATGAGATAAATATTATAAACCATAAAATAAGCATGGCTTACCATCGTTGACCATGGTTGATTTTCATATTGACACAATCTCTCATAATGTGAGGTTGGACCATGGTTGACCATGCTTTATTTTCATATTGACACAATTTTGTGACAATGCGATGTTGGACCACGGTTGGCTATGGTTGATTTTCATATTGAGACAATATTTGTCACAATGTGGAATTATACCATGGTTGGCCAAGGTTGATTTGTATATTACAAAATCTTTGTCTCAATGTGTCATTGGACCATGGTTGACCATGATTGGTTTTCATATTGAGGCAGTATTTGTCACAATGTGACATTGGACCATGGTTCACCATGCTTGATTTTCATATTGACACATTATATGTCACAATGCGATGTTGGAACATCGTTGATTTTCATATTGACACAATATTTGTCACAATGCAGCATTGAAACATGGTTGATTTTCATATTGACACAATATTTGTCACAAAGCGATGTTGGAACATGGCTCATTTTCATATTGACACAATATTTGTCACAATGCGACATTGGACCATGGTTGACCATGGTTGACCAAGTTTGATTTCCATATTGACACAAACTTTGTCTCTGAACATGACGTTGGACCATGCTTGACCATGATTTATTTTCATATTGAGACAATATTTGTCAAAATGTGACGTTGGAGTATGGTTGACCATGGTTTATTTTCATATTGAGACCATCTTTGTCACAATACGACGTTGGACCATGGTTGACCATCGATTACCATGGCTATCATAATGTGACGTTGGACTAAGAGATGATCTTTGTCACAATGTGACCATGATTATTGACCATGGTTGACCATCTGTCAAGCATAAAGTTATCCTTTTGTTGGTGTATTTTGAAATATATGTTGGCAATTATAATATATTTTAATATATTATAGTATTAATTGAATAATATTTCAATGGGAACCAATTTGGAAAGGATTTAAATTATAAAATATAACAATGTGTTTTAAATGGATTATTGGTCATTATTTTTATGTTCAGATTGATTGATAAAACAAAAATAAATAGTAAAATATAGGAAGGAATAGCTATTAATTTCGTGCCATTATTTTTATACTATTCTACATTGATAAAATGCTAAAATAAATTATAAATTACATTAGAAATGTCATTAATTATTAATATTTAATAATTAATAATTTACAATTAGTAATAAATTATTACAAGTTGTTTATTATTAATAGTTAATAATTATGGGGGTGGGGGGCAGTGGGGGGGGGGAGGGGGCGAGAAAACCAATGTTTCCACAAGAAATAGTTAATGATTAAGGTGACAGGTGAGGTGTGGGCCAGTTGGCACACTGCAAGGGTTGGGTCTGGAAGATGTTTTGTAAAGCATATCATGAATTGCATCCAACACAATGAGCAGAGAAAGAAAACATGAAGGTGGAAGAAGAGGAGCGTGTTCAAGGTGTCAAACACGCAAGATCGTCTGTAATCCTAGTCTCCAGTGAAACATTGGTTCTGGTCCGAGTAATTGGTATTCGCTTTCAACCCCAGCTCTGCTAAAGATTCTTCTGATGTGGCCGTTGAAGGTGGTGCAATAGGTGTCAATGGCTATGATAATTAAGATGAAGAAATATGATCTGAATTTGATTTTTAGTTATTGTTGTGCTAATATTAGTTTCGGATTTCAAATAAAAGTGCTTATGTTTGCTTCTTTTACCAGGGTTTATGGATGTGCTTATGATTGATAAACAAAAAAACTTGTGGAGATTAAGTTGATTTCATGAACATAAAATCATGGAAACTAAATTTTGAACAAAAACATATAAATACAGAACAAACCATGACAAATAAATCAACAAGACATTGTTTTGATGAAGGAGTTCGCCCCTCCTAGGCTACATCTCCTTGGTCCATCTTCCATGGTATGGGCATTTATATTAGCGCCAATTGTGAAAAAATTATGTTTACATTCTCCTGTTGCCTCTGCAACCTGCTGCAATGGCTCCAAAACATCAAAATCTACTAAGGATGACTCTTCCTAAGCCAAAATTGGTCAAAAATCGGCTCAGTTATAGCAAAAACCAAATTTTCTACATTTTCTCCTCCAAATATGGAAAATATACAACTAACCATGCTAAATTTAGAGTTTCCGCCTAAAAAGGCACCTCCGCCAGATTGACCGCCAGTCTCATCATGGATTAACACACAGTTAATGATGAATTAGTTGGATAAGTGTGTCATTAACTACACGTTATCCAAACGTAATGAGGCAGATTAATTTAAGAGTTAATCACGGTTTAGCATGTAATTAAAGAGGTTTACAGTTAATAAAAATCCGTTGGTTGTTGAGCCCTCTCGCCAAGGTTCCAGTGTTAATATCACATGGGATGGGGCTAACCTGCGAGGCTTGCCCCCTCTAGACCCATGTCATTGGAATCGATAAAATTAAAATTGCAACAATGATCCAATAGGGTTAAGACCCATGAGAGGAGTATAGTGGTAAGGCGCAGGCGTAGCATGGGGGTGGTCATGGGTTCGACCCCGACCCCTGCACCAAAATTTTATTACACCTTGCAAACAGTAACCCATAGTTTTAAACTATGGCATATAATCATATATCCTCCTGCCATTTTCATCCACCTGTCTGCCACGGTTAGAGCCTCTTGCCATATGTACAAGCCTCCCGCTATTCAATGAACCTGTCGGCCATTGCAATGAACCTGTCCACTATAGTTAGATCCTCTACCACATGTAGTTAACATGACCATCCGCTTAGTTTAGAACATGTCCATTCTACCTAGTTTAGAGTCTGTCCACGCAAACAAAGTCTCTGCCATATATAGCCTCTCCACCATAATAAAATATTTCCTTCAGAATGTATGGTTTATACCTTAGTGAAATAGCATTATTTCAACCCAAAATAAAATATGTCTGACTAGAACTATAGTAATGAATGAATTCAAAGATATCCAAGGTTGGATGGGTCCACACTAGAGGGAGCACGTGGCAGCCTCTAGCTGCGCCACATGTCCAACTTTAGTTGGACTACTCCAACCTAAAAAAAAATCTCATTCAACCTTAGAATTAGAGGTAAAAAAGTTTCAATTCCAAAGTTCACTAACGAATCTGATTGTGACACTTGTCACAGTGTCACTGGGCTAAAATTGGAGAATATTCCCTGGATATTCTTGGAGTACTGAATGAACTACCATGTCATCAGTGTGTCATTGTTCTGCACATTTTTTACATGTTTGGGAAAACAGACAACAGGTCACAACTTCTTCATCTAGAGTCAGATTTTGAAAAAAAGAATTGTTCTAGAACCTCGACGACGAGCTCTACACGATCATTCTGGTTTCGATCCTTTCTAATCAATTTAATTTTGAGCTAAATACTGAGCCTATGATAAAAAGAGGTCACGGATAGCGACAAGGGTCGAGGTGGCTGAAGGGACTCGAGCAATGGTAAAATGAAGGTGATTTCATCTATGAGTCAACCTACGAGAAAAAGAGGAAGGAAAACATGTGTGGAAAACATGCAAAATTTGTTGCATGCCTATAGTGAAAGTTCACCAGCAGTGGTGAAGGTCGAGATTTCCAAATGGGAAAGGGAACTGAAGGAGAAGGCAGAAAGGTAACATATACATGAAGAAAATTGGGAACCACTGGTAGTGGACCTAGGTAATACAAGAGAATGGATGACCCTGTTCAAACAGGTCATCCAAACTTATTGGATTATGAAGATCCTACTGGTGAAAGCCATGACCGAAAACCATCAGCCAGGAGAAGTGCCTAACCAGCCAGGGCAACCACAAAATCAAGAAGAAGAATCATGTCACGTAGTGCTCCAAAAGGAGATCCAGTCGATCCAAGTACAATTGTACCGCCAAAATGTCAAGATCAGATGAATGGAGATGCAACTTTAGAGCCTGCAACAACAAGAGATATAGGGATCGAGCGCGGAGGATCCAGCCCTACTAGACTCTTCAAATGATTAACTCTCGACAGATCTTGATGATCTTGTATTTTTTGTCATTTTGTTTTACTAATGTCACATAGAATTTACATTGTCAGTGGTCTATATAGCTTGATAGTAGATAATATAGTGTTGAAAATCTGGGTGGACATTGTCAAAACGTTTGAGTTTTGGATGGTATATGATGTTGACCGGTGGTCAATAGACCTAGTATCCTATGAGCAATTTGAGGTCGCTGGGAACATATTTTTGTAACCTACTTCGTAGATTATGAATAGAGGAGTAATGCCAAGTTTATAAAAAACAAAATTTATCAATAGTTTCTAATTATTATAATTATTTATTATTTATTATTAATATTATTTATTATTAATATTATTTATTATTAAAAATTAATATTTATATTTATATTGTTTTTAATTTTTAATTATTGATATTAATATTTATATTATTTATTTATTGGTTAATTAAGAGTGCTAAATAATAATAAAAATAATAATGGTAATGATAACATATAATTTATAAATAATAATAAAATTAGTAATGTTAATACTTATAATAAATGTGGTTGATATACCCTATGCCATTTATCAACCACATGTATTAATATGTTTGTGCTAGTTCATTAATGCACGTGTATTAATACGTTTGTGCTAGTTTATTAATGTTCAAGCTTAGTGATAAGACATACTCATGAAATGGTAATATCTAATTCCTATATCTCTAAATATAATGATATTTATAAAGATTGCTTAATAAGCTTTGTGGTTAATAAAAACCCTTCATCCATATGTAGCATTATGGTGTTCTCATACCCCAAATTGATGAGGGGTTTTAAACAATAACTACCTATAATGAATTCAAAGACCATCATGATAGTCGGGACAATCCATATCACATTTTAAGAAAAGGTGTCGAACATTGGGCATGTGAAGTAGAAAAGAGAGACCAAAGATGGGACGAGGCCAACTTTGATGGAATGGACAACCCTTCGAGGACCATTTGCACCCACTTGTGAAATCCTAATGCAAACAGAGAGAAAATAATTTTTCCATCACTTAAAATCTTGTAATATTCTACTAACGAAAGGCGCATAGATTTTCTCTTGAATGCTACACACATCCATCCTTTATAAGACATTAATTTTCCACCCCATAGAGGCCAAAAGAATCATCCTTTCACACTTATTAACAATTTATTTCTGCATAAATTTTAGATCCAAACTTTAAACTAAGATAAGGCTAAATATCCAATATCACTTTATCAAATCTGCAAGCTAATTAAGGAAGTTAGCACATTTTAATCAACTTATAAAAAAATTCTAGCCTACTTATATTCTGTAATATCACTCAACCTCTATCATATTGCATGGACCTAAAACTGATTTATGTTTGATGATATTGCTTAGTCTCGAAATTCATGGTCTTGACAAAAGGAGACAAGATAAAACAATAGAGAACGAATTGCAGAGAGCACAACTTACGTTTTATTAAAGAG